>BOPN01002790.1:30000-32500 GCA_017312705.2 Penaeus japonicus | reverse complement strand
AATAATATAGGAGGGGGGGAGGGGAGTAGAGGGGGACTGTGAGGGAGGTGATGAGAAGTGGGGGAATAAGAAAGAGAAAGAGAAAGAGAAAGAGGAAGAAGGCAGAGGAAGGAAGGGAGGGAGGGAGGAGGAGAGAAAGTGAAAGGGAGGGACGAAGTGACGGAGGAAAGGGAAATGAAGGGAAGATATATATATATATATATATATATATATATATATATATATATATATATATATAGAGAGAGAGAGAGAGAGAGAGAGAGAGAGAGAGAGAGAGAGAGAGAGAAGAGAGAGAGAGAAGAAAAAGAGAAAAGAGAGAGAAGAAAAAGAAAAAGAGAGAGAAGAAAAACAAAAAGAGAGAAGAAAAAGAGAAAGAGAAAAAGAGAAAAAGAGAAGAAGAGAAAGAGCGAGAGAAGCGCCATTCAGCTCCGGCAGCCGGGCCGAATGCTCCTAATTGACACAGACTAACAACACCTTACAGGCATCCGTCACGATAGCGGCGAGATATCGACCGGCGAGAAGACACAGGAATCCACGCCGATACAAAGACGTAGACATGTGAGACAATCACACAGACTGTTACAGTTCCTCTCTCTCTCTCTCTCTCTCTCTCTCTCTCTCTCTCTCTCTCTCTCTCTCTCTCTCTCTCTCTCTCTCTCTCTCTCTCTCTCTCTCTCACTCCTCACTCACACTCACACTCACTCACACCCACTCACTGCTCACTCCTCTCACTCCTCTCACTCACTCACTCACTCACTCACTCACTCACTCTCTCACTCTCACTCTCTCACTCTCACTCACTCTCACTCTCTCACTCTCTCACTCCTCCCACTCTCCTCTCCCTCTCCTCTCCTCTCTCTCTCTCTCTCTCTCTCTCCCTCTCTCTCCCCCCCTCCCTCCCTCTCTCTCTCTCTCTCTCTCTCTCTCTCTCTCTCTCTCTCTCTCTCTCTCTCTCTCTCTCTCTCTCTCTCTCTCTCTCTCTCTCTCTCTCTCTCTCTCTCTCTCTCTCTCTCTCTCTCTCTCTCCCTCTCTCTCTCTCTCTCTCTCTCTCTCTCTCTCTCTCTCTCTCTCTCTCTCCCTCTCTCTCTCTCTCTCTCTCTCCCTCTCTCTCTCTCTCTCCCCTCTCTCCTCCCTCTCTCTCCCCTCCCCCCCCTCTCTCTCTCTCTCTCTCTCTCTCTCTCTCTCTCTCTCTCTCTCTCTCTCTCTCTCTCTCTCTCTCTCTCTCTCTCTCTCTCTCTCTCTCTCTCTCTCTCTCTCTCTCTCTCTCTCTCTCTCTCTCTCTCTCTCTCTCTCTCTCTCCCTCCCCCCTTCCTCTCCCTTCCTCTCTCTCTCTCTCTCCCTCCGCCCTCTCTCTCTCCCTCCCCCTTCCTCTCTCTCTCGCCCCTTCGCCCCGTTACACTTTCCCACAAAACCCCCGGCGACAGTGTGGCTGCATGCCGGCCCAGCGCCACGCACTCTGCCTGTCATGCACCACCCTGCCATGCACCGCCCTTCGAGCCCGTCCGCCCTCGTCTCGCACACTCTGGTCTAACACGCATGTTTTAGACTCAAGCCAAGCTGACCGACGGACGGGCAGGCTGCCACAGAACAGCATAGCAGCCAGATAGCCTAACTTACTATGGTTATTAAGTGTCCCAACACGCTTGGAAATCACACGCGATGACATATTTGTTAATGCCTTATCCATGATTGTGAAAGTAACAACATAAAATTAAAAGGAAAACGAGAGGGAATGAAGTGGAGAGACGGGAGACGGGAGAAGGGAGAAGGGAGAAGGGAGAAGGGAGGAGTGAGAGAGATGAGAGATCGGAGTGGGGGGATGGAGGGGGGGGGGAGATCAGAGAGGAAGGAAGTAAGGAAAAGATGAAAGGAAAAAGGGGAGAGGAGGGGCACATACGGAAGTAAAGTGAGGCACAGCAGGAAGGTCTCAATTTCACGATCTCCTGACTTCATCGTAACCGCACCTTTGTCCTGTGACCTTTTGAACGTTCCTTAAAGACATTTCGCGCTGACCTTTCCCAAAGCCGCTTGCTTTCACCTCGTATTCCTTTCTTTCGTGACATATCGAGCGCCTATTACACATTACATCTGCCGTAGTGTTTACGTCACATTCTAGAAATTACACTTTGGGTTGTTAGTGAAACGTAAGTGAGAAAAGCGCTCCTATTTAGAACAGAACTAATAGGTAGACCTTTCGAGATTCTAACATACTAGAAGATCTCACTTGGAACCATAGCACAGACCTATACCACTTACTTCAAATCACAGCCAACGTCACTGAAAGAAAGGCACTGCTATTGGCTATCAATCCTAACTGTAGCTGCACTGCGACTTCCCAAACAGATCTCCTCGCCCTGTAGGACTTAACTAACAGCATCATTAAGCGCTGCTATCGCTATCACCTTCTCGAGGGGGGTATATGCTAAACAGCTGTCCCTCAGCGGTCAAACATCTGTCAATCAAACTCATAAAATATGCACGTAAAGCCGACCCAACATCT
>BOPN01002790.1:0-25000 GCA_017312705.2 Penaeus japonicus | reverse complement strand
AGTAGGAAATGCGTTACTGCATTTCGACATTATCCTGGATGGGATATACAGTATAGGACAATATAAAATAAATAAATAGATGAATAAATAAATATAAATATAAATATATACATATACATATATATATACATATATTTATTAATTTATGTGTATATATACACACACATGAGTGTGTATATATGTATATATGAATATGAATATGAATATGTATATGTATATGTATATATATGTGTATGTGTATAAGTATATATATATATATATATATATATATATATATATATATATATATATATATATATTTATATATATACATATGTATATATATGTATATATATACACATATGTATATATATGTATACATATACACATATATAATATATATGTATACATATACATATATATATATATATATATATATATATATATATATATATATATATATATATATATATATATATACATATATATATATATATATATAATATATACATATATATGTATATATAATAATGTTAATAATGTACCAGGTATAATAATACGTAGCCGTAATAATAATATATGTGTAATATGTGTATGTATACGTAAATAATAATAACCAATATTATATGTACTAATATATATATAATATATGTATTGTGTATATCACGTAATACATATATGTGTAATAAGTATACGTAATATAATATCAATAATAATATGCATGCATCTATATCCAATAATAACCATCAATAATCAACTCACACGCTGCGTAAAACAATATTATCGTAATAATACATGCAATAACCATCATCATCATGTCAATATATCGCTCTTCAACTCATCAATAATAACATGTCAGCCATCAGCCGTAATACGTACGTATGTATGTAATAATAATAATCATCGCTCGTAACAAGCAACAATGTTTGTATGTCAACTCATCATGCATCAATATTCCTTCCTTCTTCATCGCTAATAACGTAATGTGTGTAATAACATGCGTAATATGCACGTAATAACGCTGTATGTATGTCGTCAATATCAATCAATAATAATAATAAATATATTATAATAATAACATCGTAATACAATATCAGGCTCAATAATAACAATAACAATGTGTATATGTATATATACATATGCATATGCAGCAGCACTAATAATAATATAATAATGTATGTGTATGTATATACATATAATACATATACATGTATATACATACGTATATATGCATATTAATAATATGTACATATAATATGCACGTACATGTAATATACATATATGTATACATGTATATATATGTATATATATGTATAATATATGTACGTAATATATAATAATATCACCATCACATCATATATATATACATATGCAATAATAATAATACGTATATGTATACGTAATATAATAATACAATAATAATATGTATACATATATATACATACATATATATATATAATACATATATATATGTATATACATATATATATATACATAATAATAATACGCTAATACATATACATATATATATACATATATATATATATATATATATATATACATATACATATATATACATATACATATATATACATATACATATATACACACACACATATATATATATATATATATATATATATATATATATATATATATATATATATATATATATATATATATATATATAAACTCATACATATACATACATACACACTCACATACATACTCACATACGTGATAACACACATACGTGTGTTATCACGATATATCAGCAACGTACAAATAAATGTATACACACATTCATAAGACTTCGCGAGGGAGTCGCGGGAATGTATGTACGTACTGACGCGTGTCCTGCCAGGTGTACACGGCAGGTAATTACTGTACACTAGGACCGTATCCCGCCGCCAAACACCTGCCCGGCCCTCTCGCAACCGCCGCCGACTCTCTCTCTCTCTCTCTCTCTCCCTCTCTCCCTCTCTCCCTCTCTCTCTCTCTCTCTCTCTCTCTCTCTCTCTCTCTCTCTCTCTCTCTCTCTCTCTCTCTCTCCCTCTCTCTCTCCCTCTCCCTCTCCCTCTCCCTCTCCCTCTCCCTCTCTCTCTTTCACTCCTTTCTCTTTCACTCCCTCTTCTCTCTTCCTCTGCCTCTCCTTCCTTCACTATCTCCCTCCCTCCCTCTCTCTCCTTCTTTCTCTTTCACTCCTCCCTTTTCTCTCTTCCTCTGCCCCTCTTTCCTTCCCTAACTCCCTCCCTCTCCCTCTCTCTTCTTTCTCTTTCACTCCTCCTTTCCTCTCTTCCTCTGCCCCTCTTTCCTTCCCTATCTCCCTCCCTCCCTCTCTCACTCCCTCTCCCTCTCTCACCACAGCCAACCTTGTCCTCAATGCTACTCGGTTTCCTCTACCATAAATACCTCGTATCTTTCCTCGCCTTTTATGTGACGAATGTATCTGGAAAGAGTTTGTCTCTGACCCTGGTTGATGTGCAGCACTTCCTCCTTCCCGCGTTATCTACCGCTGCCCCTTGCATTGTTTTGGCCTTTGGCTTGTTAAGGTCACAGACGATATATGCAATAACATGTTAATGATGTTGATGATAATAATGATGATGATGATGATGATGATGATGATGATGATGATGATAATGCTGATGATAATACCAATACTCCTGCTAACGCCGATAATAACAATGCCGACTGCAATTATGATACAAAATAACAATCAAACGTAACGCTGATGGTAATGCTAACAACACCAACAACAACAACAACAACAACAACAACGACACCAAGCAGAAACACCACCAACCGACCGACCCCCAAGGCTTCAGTGACACTGCAGTAGCACATGACCTTAAATGTTACCTTGCAACAATTACATAATTCATCTAATGAAGAACCGTCGCGTGCCGGCCGACTGTGAGAGCCCGATATTGTCAGGTTCAGGTAATACGTATTCCAGGTATACAACGCCGGCGCCGCTGCACGAGAGGGGGGGGCAAAGTGGGGGGTGGAGTGGAGGTGGAGGTGGAGGTGGAGTGGAGTGGGAGTGGGAGTGGGGTTGGGCGTGGGATTGTGGGTGTGGGGTTGGGCGTGGGATTGTGTGAGTGGGGTTGGGCGTGGGTTGTGTGAGTGGGGTTGGGCGTGGCTTGTAGGAGTGGCGGTTATGAGTGTGTGAGGTGAGGGATGTTGAAGTGGGGGGGTCGGAGTTACCTCACGGGAGTAAGATTGGGAGTGCCTTTCGGAGAGGTTGTGGGAATAGGAGTAGGGAATGAGAGAGAATAGCATTTCCTCCCATGGAAGACGACTTCAAGATTTTATTTTCTTTCCAGAACGACTATTTTGGCGCTAATGTTTCCTACGCACACGACTGCCACACCAAGAGAACGCGGGGAGTGAAACGAGCAGAGCAAGCGACGTAGAATCTTATAAGCGGCGCAGTGTGTGTGTGTGTGTGTGTGTGTGTGTGTGTGTGTGTGTGTGTGTGTGTGTGTGTGTGTGTGTGTGTGTGTGTGTGTGTGTGTGTGTGTGTGTGTGTGTGCGCGCGCGCGCTTGTGCGTGAGAGAGAGAGAGAGAGAGAGAGAGAGAGAGAGAGAGAGAGAGAGAGAGAGAGAGAGAGAGAGAGGTGCGTCTGACATAGCGGGGTTGCGAGGCAGTGTCGCAGTATAATACGAGGTTGTGTGTGATAATGAACGTTATCTTAAGCTGGCATTGAGAGGTCTGTTATAACGCCAGAGGTTTCCAAGGCGAGTAGGAGTTTTAAGCGATTAAGTGTTGAATGCCTCACACACATACACGCAGGCAAGAGACGCGAGTTCGCACTGTCGCTACCTTCAGGAATGCGCCACCGCAAGCAGCCTGTTTCTCTTTCTCACCTTCTCCTCCCTCCCTCTCTTCATCTCCCTCTCCTTTCCTTCGCCCTTCCCTCTCCTCTCCCTCTACCTACCCCTTCTCTCTCTCCTCTTTCCTCTCCCTCTCTCTGCCTGACGGGAAGGGGACGCAGCATGCGACTCCGTAGACTCACCGCATAGGATTGGCTTGCTGAAGGTCAAGACACCAACAAACACATCAATACACAGACACACGTCAATGCATGTGACCCTAACTCCCGGCACTCGGCCCATCGATACATGTGACCTCATACATCCAAAGGTACGCGAAAGCAGGGTCATTCTCTCAGACAAAGAGGCTGCTCGCTTTGGCAAATGAATAACTAGACGCAGATGTTAGTGAACAGATCCATAAAACACCTGTTAACAGATGTGCAGATTGGCGCATATGGCAACATAATAATACATCTGTTTCTGGTGGCTTTAGAGACTTTAGTCACTCGAAGGTATAGGTAATGCTGTAGTGTACACGTAGAGAAATGCGTGTCTATATTGTACGTACATCCAAGTGACCTGCTTCGGTATCCATTTAAGGTTTTTAACATCGGAAACGCGTACCGCCCTGCACGAAGACCTTGTTGTACGCTCTCGAAAACCCATCGACATTTTTCCCCGTAAGTCTCTGAGCAAAGCATCAACTAAAGTCCCCATATTTTAACCTCGGTCTAACCACCACACACTTGCGACGCGAGTGATCCGAAACCTTGGAATCGCAGCCCTTGGCTTGCAACACTGAGGGAGAAGATGGTGAGGGAGGATGAGACACTGGGAGGACGAGGGTCGATCCGTAGCGTGCAGGTCCCAGCTCGATTGGGTAGGAGGATTGGTTTGATCCGCGAGAGGGATTGGAGGACGGGCGGGAGGATGTGTCCAGGACGCCGGCGAAAGAGCTGGCCTTAGCACCGGATGCGGCAATCGACGAGGAGAAAATGAAGAGCGAAAGAGAGCCAAGCGGCAAAGAGACTATTCGCAGCGACTTCAAGAACTCGACAGGTCAGGCGTCTCGCTTCTGAAACTCCACTCGTCTGGAGCATTTCGGAAGTGGATTGCCTGGCCGAAGGGAGACAGTCCTTCGTACCTGAAGCAGCATAGCGAGAGCGCGAGAGAGCGTGCGTGAGAGTGAATGTGTGCGTGTAGAGGGCGCGTGCCGCGTGTGGCGGGCAGCGGAGCGTGTCGCCACCTGCTACCTGTCGGGGACTCCGCCCTTCTCCTCTACGGCAGGGCGGCATAAGGTCGCATCTCCCCTTTCGCGACCTCCACGCTACGCTGACGCCGCCGCCCTTGCCGTTCCAGCCGTAAGACCAGAAATCCATAATCACAAAATTTGAAAAAGACCTTCGGTTCGGCCGGCGAGTCACGACCGCATGACTGGTCTCCCGTGGGGGCCCAGGGCGCTCCTCTGTTGCCGAGACACGGGGACGCTCTCGCTCGCTCGCTCGCTATCTGTCTCTCTGGCTATCTCTCTCTCTCTCCCCTCTTTTTTTCTCTCACACTCAGTCTATCTTAGCTTCGTTCTTTTCATTTTCTTTCTCTCTCTGTCTCTCCATCTCTCTTCTCTCTATCATTCCCTCTCCCCCCTTCTCTTTCTTACCCCCCTCCCTCCCTCCTCCATCCCTCTTCCTTCCTTCCTTCCTTCCTTCCTTCCTCACTCTCTCCCTCTCGTCACAGTAATTCCAAACTGGATGAGAGTGGAAGGGAGACTTCAACTACAAAACGCAAATGAATAATGCCAAGGCTACGCGGCCGTCCACCTGTTTTATGATTATTGACCACCAGAGCGGAAATACACATACATACCCCCACATACAAACCCACACTCTCTTGTGATCTCTCTCTCTCAAACACGCACACGCAAACGAGGGAGAAAGATGAAGAGAAATAGGGAGAGAAAAAGAAAGAGAAAGAGAAATAGAAATAGAAAGAGATAAAGAAAGGGGTGGAGAGAGAGGGAAGGAGGGCAGGAGAGAGAGAGAGAGAGAGAGAGAGAGAGAGAGAGAGAGAGAGAGAGAGAGGGAAGGAGGGAGAGAAAGCGAAAAGGAGAGAACGAGAGAGAAAAATAAAAAAAAGAGAAAGGGAGAGAAGCAAACAAACAGACATTTAGAGAGTGTAAGAGAAACCCATAGACACCTCAGAAGATCAACGTCCCAACGGCCCAGATGCCTGACGACAGGAAATCTCAAGCATTTCCGCAAAGCTTCATTTCCAACGCGAGAGTCACAGGCTCGGCAACGGAGGCTGCAAAGGCGTTGGTTTTTAGTGAAGATGAGGTGGAAATGGAAAAAAAAGGAAGATGTACGGATATACAGATCAATAAAAAATAAAAAAGAAGAAATTGCGGAGCGTGGTTAATGTAATACGCCGTCAATACAATGAAAAAAAAACAGTAAAAAATCAGATATGAAAAAACGCCAAACTAAAAAAGTGGAACTTAAAATACATATCAAAGGAACTGAGAGCGATACAAGAAACAAACACAGAAGCTCAACAGCTCAGATAGGCCGTAAAATAACGGTCAATAAAAGAGAGAAATAAAATATATATAAAAAAAAAGTGTCAAGGAAAAATCAGAGATAAACAAACCCCGAAAAGGAGACGGATAATTACGAATAATGCGAAACAAGGAGAGGGAGAAGGAACAAGCAGATCGCAAACTGTACATGGACGAAGCAAAACAAGGAATGCGCTTGGGTCGTGGAAATGGGTATCAGGGTTGGAGGGATGGGCTGGGGGAGGGGAGGGGGAGGGGGAAGGGGAGGGGAAGGGAGGGGGGGGGGGGGGGGGAAGGAAGGGGGGGAGGAAAGTTGCTAGCAACGCAGCGTCGTCAGCTGCAAGTTTAGCTGAAAACAACGGAACATTGCGACATATACCTACTTAATTCCCCCCTCCCTGATTCCTACCCTCCCTCCCACCCACCCACCCACCCACCCACCCTCCCTTCCTCCCACCCTCTTTCCCCTCCTCCCTTCCTTCTGTATACAAGTACAGTTTGTGAATACCTTAGTCTAGTTTTCTCTTTACTCTCTTTGATTTCTTACTTATATATATATATATATATATATATATATATATATATTCATTCCCATAGTTCACACATTTAATTACGTGTCACAATGATTACATCTTCGTAGTAGCAATGATTAACATTAAAAAAATACTAAGAGGAAGGGCAGGAGGGGAGCGATGGAGAGAAATTGAGTGAATGAGGGAAAATGAGCGAGTGAGTAAATGAGTGAGAGGGAGAGTGGACGAGTGAGAGCGAATGAGTGAGTAAAGCGAAAGAGAGCGAGTGGGTAAAGCGATTGAAATGAACGAGCCTACAACGGCCGGGATTAATAATCCACAAAAAAGGGAAGTTGAACATCCGGGGTCCGTAATGAGTGAGGTGTGGATGACGAAGCCGACGCTAACAAGTCATCAGATATCTGGCATAAGAGGGGAAGAGAGGAGATGAGGGGAGAGGAGGGGATGAGGGGAGAGGATGGGGGAAGGGGATGAGGGGAGGGAAGGGGAGAGGAGATTGGGGGAGGAGTAATGAGAGGAAATAGAAAGAAGGAGAGAGGGAGAGAGAGCTACGAGAGTAGCAGTAAGTAGAGAAGAGTTGAGGGAGAGAGGAAAGGATAAGGGAGGAGAAGAGAGGATATGGGAGAAATGAGGAGAAAGGATGGGGAGAAGGAGGAAGGAGGCTTCCTAACTCTAATGAAGACACCACGAGATGCCACATATGGAGGCGTGAGAGCAGGGGGGGGGGGCGAAGGGGGAAAGGGGAAGGGGAAGGGGAAGGGGGAAAGGGGAAGGGGGAAGGGCGAAGGGGGATGGGACACAGACAACACCTGACAAATACTGTCCATTTAGCATGAGGCGAATCGACCCACCAGAACTATCATCACATATACAGAAAGGAAAACAGATAAGGAGGAAAGAGGGAGGGAGGGAGGGAGAGAGGAAGAGGAAGAGGAGGAGGAAGAGGAGGAGGAAGAGGAGGAGGAGGAGGAGGGAGGGAGGGAGGGGGGGGGCGAGAGGTAGGGAGTAGTAGGGGGTAATGGGTAGGTGGCAGGGAGTACTGGGAAGGGGGCAAAAAGTAGGAGGTAAAGAGTAGGGGGAGGGGAAGGGAAGGGGAGGAGAATAAGGAGAGGAGGTGGGGGGGGGAGAATAAAGAGAGGAGGTGGGGGGGATGGGAAGGAGGGAGACGGGGAGGGGAGGGACATGTATATGTTACACGGAAGCCTGACAGAGTCGGTACGCGTAGCCACAAAGCTGACCAATCCTCGACAACACTGCACTTGGCGGGGCTTCTTCCTTGGTGTAAGGGGGGGGGGGGTAGGGAGGAGAGGGGGGGGGGTGAGAGAGACGCGAACCCAAACACATGATACACATAGTGAGCGATAATGATATCAGACCCGATAAGAGCCTAGTTGCATTACCCTTCCCTTTAACATCCTGCACTGTTAAAAAAAATATATAACAAAAAACGAAAAAAAGAAAAGAAAAGCAAACAAAAATTAAAACAAAAATCCAACTTACACATGCAACCTGCAAACAAAATGGTGTACACGGCTCTGCAACTGAACACTTACTACGCAACAAGACACTTACACCACTACCATAATAATCAAAGCAAACAAAGCAATACTAATCAAAGTAATCTAAGTAACAAGGTCCTTCTCGCAATTAAAACAAAAGAAACGCGACAAAATCAAAGCATAAAACAATTTCTTTGAAGCTGTCGTACTTGATTTTATCCATCTATTTAATCTTCTAAAAAAAATGTTAATAAAGAATCTAATTCAATAATTCTGTATCTATTTTTTTAATGTTTCTATATTAACAGCCGAGTGGTGTCTTTGCTTCGAAAAAGAAAAACTCATTTCCCCGAATGGAAGAAACGAGTAAGTGAGTGAGTGAGTGAGTGAGTGAGAGAGAGAGAGAGAGAGAGAGAGAGAGAGAGAGAGAGAGAGAGAGAGAGAGAGAGAGAGAGAGGAGAGAGAGAGAGAAGAGAGAAAGAAGAGAGACAGAGAAGAGAGAGAGAGAGACTAAGCAGATAGATGGGAGAGAAAGAGACCGGAAACACACACGCGTACACATAGTCGAGCGAAAGACACTCAACAAGAACCGAAACAAGCCCCCTTCCCCCCCCCCCCCCCACCTAACCCTCCTCCTGATATCTCTCTCAAAGGGCGCCGCCGTGCGTGACACAAGCACCGCGCCTCTGTGACTGCGTCTCGCTCCACGTACCCTCCCTTCCTCTCCTTCTCCTTCTCCTTCTCTTTCTCTCCATCATGCGCCACTATGTTGGTACTATCGAATCACACTATGTTGGTACTATCGAATCGCACCATATTGGCACTATCGCATCACACCATCATGTTGTCAATATAATGGTTAAAGAGGCCATGACAGGCCACATAACTCTCACTGAACAAAATGGCCATAAAAATCACCTGACTCGAAGCATAATAAAACACGCTGAAACATGAAACTGAAGCAGCGAAGGTGAACCATTCGTCTGATACTGTTGATTGTGTTGATTGTTGCAAATACCTCGACTTTCGCAAATAGCATTAATAAAAGTAATAATAATAGTAATAACATGATGATGACATAATAATAATGATAATGATAATAAAAATAATGATAATAATAATGATAATAATAATAATAATAATAATAATAATAATAACAATAATAATAATAATGACAATAAAAATAATAACAATAATAATAATAATAATAATGTCCTAATGCTACGACGAGTGTTACAATCTTTAGAAAGAGGAACATAAGGATCCCTGGTCATAAGTTATGATCCACTCTGAGGTGCAAATATTACGGCAAAACTCCAGCCTGAAAAAATATGTAATTATATAAAAAAATAATATAAAATATAAATAATATATAATATAATAATATAAATAATAATATAATATAAAATATAAATATATAATAATATACATAATATATAGAAAATATATAATAATAATAATGATAACGATAATAGATGATAATAACAACAACAACAATAACACTCACCACACGAAATAATAGCTTGCAATATGCAACAACAAATAATGAAAATAGGAGAGAATAAAGAGAAAATTTTTATTAAGGTCACTCACGCCTCCCCTTCCCCCCCTCCCCTCCCCCCTACTCTCTCATTCCAATGAAATACCCTTTTTCGTTCTTTCTTTCTTTATTCATTGATTTATTTACCTATTTATTCATTTTTGCCGCAGTACTAAAGGCGGTAACCGCACATTTTGATTTTTTTACGGGCTACTTTTGGTGGAGATTAATGTTAGCGTTATCGGGCTTCCTGTTATTTGCCAGTGCAGTTTATCTCGAGGTAAAATAAATAAATAAACAAATAATAATAAAAACAAATACATAATAAATGAATGAACAAATAAAACAATATACAAAATAACGATAAAAGCCAGAATAATGATGAGTACGAACTAGCGATTAGAAATGGATAACGATCATAATAGCGATAGTAATAATAATGCGTATCGATATCGATACCTATATCAAGGAGTAGTAATAATAATTCCAATACCAACAGCAACAAACACTAACAACCAATCGCATTAAACCCTAATAACAACTATTAACAACAACAACAACCATATTAAACAAGCCAATGAAGACAAATCATCCGTCAGGCCTACAAGCCTCTCTTCCGCGCCGCCGCCACTACCGCATCCGACACTACCGCTTCCGCCGCCCTTCCCGCCACCGCTTGCGGAAGAGGCTTCTCTCTCTCTCTCTCTCTCTCTCTCTCTCTCTCTCTCTCTCTCTCTCTCTCTCTCTCTCTCTCTCTCTCTCTCTCTCTCTCTCTCTCTCTCTCCTCTTCTCCTCCCCGCGGGACAGATCCGAATGGAACCCGATTACACCTTCCGATCGAGACTAACGCGTTTAGGCACACCTGAGATTGGAACGCTGCCGGCGAAACTCGGTTAGCTACGTAGCCGCCGCCGCCCTTGCCCCTGCCCCTGCCCCTGCCCCTGCCCCTGCCTCCGCCTTCGCCTCCGCCTTCGCCTCCGCCAGGCCGTCTCGAACCTTTGGGAAATAAGACCCTTTCCGATCGCCATGGGTATTGAGGGAGGGAGGGAGGGAGGGATGATGGGAGGAAGGGAGGCAGGGAGGGAGGGAGGAAGTAAGGAAAAGAGAGAGAGAGAGAGAGAGAGAGAGAGAGAGAGAGAGAGAGAGAGGGAGGGGGTGATGAGAGGGAGGGAGGGAGGAATGATAGGTAGAAAGGTGGGGGAGATATTAGGAAGGAGTGAGGAAGAAAGGGATGGAAAAAGGTAGAAAAGGAGAGTGGGAAGGGTGGGTGGGAGGGTAGGAGGGAGGAAAGAGGGTAGGAAGGAGAGAGTGAAAGAGAAAGAGAAAAGAGAAAGAGAGAACCCGTATCCCATCCAACTTATCCAAGCTTGGATCATACGTTCACAAGCACAGGATAATGGCAGAGTGAACGCGTGCCCCACCAACCAGGTGTTGCGTTCCGCTGGCGAGTTCATTCCGAATTCATTCCGAAGAGTGACTTCCTCTCTTCAGCCTCGGCGTTCACTTCTCCCTTTTTATTTCTCTTTCATCTGTTTTCAGTCTTTTTTTTTCGAAGTGTTCCAGATTCGAAAAAAACAAGAACATATCTTCCCCATTCAAAGATTCCTTTTTTTATCATCATTATTTTCTTCCCTTATTCTTCCTACCTGCTCAATACTTATCTTCTTTTACTCTCGAAGGATTTTTTTGTTTTTTTGTTTTTTAGTTTTTTTTAATGATCGCCACCTGTCCTTCTTGCATGACGCGAAGTGCCATCTTACCTGCTGGAGAGAAAAACCGAAAATTAATTAAAAAGTATAATCAAAACAATTTTAGACACACCTAAAAAAGCTGAAAATGTAATCGAGAAGATGTTAAAAAAGGATTTAGGATATAAGCCATTACACCAATACTATATGAAACAGCACAACAGGCGCGTTAGATAGCGAGAGAGGGAGAGAGAGAGAGAGAGAGAGAGAGAGAGAGAGAGAGAGAGAGAGAGAGAGAGAGAGAGAGAGAGAGAGAGAGAGAGAGAGAGAGAGAGAGAGAGAGAGAGAGAGAGAGAGAGAGAGAGAGAGAGAGAGAGAGAGAGAGAGAGAGAGAGAGAGAGAGAGAGAGAGAGAGAGAGAGAGAAAGAAAGAGAGCAAGAAAAGCTAAATCGAACGAGTTATATATATCTAAATAAAGCCGAAGCAAAGTGGGGAGGAGGGAGGAGGAGGAGGGGGGAGGGATGTTCTATCATATCAAGAACGTATCTAAAAAAAAACCTAGAACCCCCCTCCCCCCTCCCCCCTTCCCACGTTTCGATCGTCCTCCCCTTCCGTCGCATATGTGAATGAGATCCTGTGTTACGATGCGACCATATCCGGCCTTTTGTGTGTCTGTGTGTGTGTGTGTGTGTGTGTGTGTGTGTTTGTGTGTGTGTGTGTGTGTGTGTGTGTGTGTGTGTGTGTGTGTGTGTGTGTGTGTGTGTGTGTGTGTGTGTGTGTGTGTGTGTGTGTGTGTGTGTGTGTGTGTGTGTTTTCATCTGGATACTTGACACCGAGAGAAAGAGATGGCGGTAATGTGTTAGTTTTGCTTATCATCACATGAACACTCACAAATACACAGAGCCAACGCTCTCCTTCTCCTCCTCCTCCTTCCTTTCCTCTTTCAATTCCGCCTTCTCCTCCTCCTCCTCCTCCTCCTCCTCCTCCTCTGCTCCCCGAGAGAAGACTCTCAACCACAACATATGATTTGTCTCAGGATATGTGTGAATCATGTATGTGACGTGTAATGGGAAGAAGGAAGTGTTGTTTGTGTACATAGATCTTGCGAAAGGAAAGAGAAAATAACATTGGTATGTCTGGCGTGATAGTAAGATAGGATTAAATAGATGAGTGAAGCAATGAGCGTATGTATATGTGTGTATGTGTGTGTGTGTGTGTGTGTGTGTTGTTAGATATATTTGGAATAGATAGAGTGAAATGGGAAAGTAAATTATATAGAATACTATGATATATATATATATATATAGATAGATAGATAGATAGATAGATACACGTATGTATGTATGTATGTATGTATATACAGATATGTGTGTGGGGGGGAGGGGGGTAAGATATGTATAACAGCGAAAACACACATATGTAAATGATATTCATTGGACATAATAACAAGGCAACAAACATAGAATATAAATACAAATGTGTATGGCAAAGTTACTCTCTCTCTCTCTCTCTCCCTCTCTCTCTCTCTTCCGTCCTTCCTCCCTCCACTTCCCGACCCCATTCCTTCAACTCCCTCCCCCATCCTCCCTACCCCACCCTCCCCCTACCTCTGGCTATCATCATACGCGACACTCGCCCTCGTAACACTTTTCCCTGTTGTTGTTGTTGTTGTTTTTTCCTATCTACTCCTTTTTTCCTTCCCTCGTCACTCTACTTTCACTTTCCTCATCGAGCGCTGCACCAACGCCGGCGACGCGACCACCATTACTGCAATTTGCGAAGGTTCGTTCTCTCTGCCGTTCGCCGTTCGTCGCTCGTCGCTAAGCTAACAACCCCCTCCCCACTTACCCCTCACCCCTTCCCCCTACTCCCTCCTCCTCTTCCTGGCTCGCTCGCTCCGACTTTCGCTTTCTCTTCCTTTCTCTTTCTCTTTCTCTTTCTCTTTCTCTTTCTCGTTCTCTCTTCCTCTCCCTCCTCTTCCACTTACACACCAAAACCCCCACCTCCACCCTATCCTACCCTACCCCCACTCCCATTCCCCCTCCCCCTCCCCCTCCCCCTCTCTAACCCTCCCCCCTTCCTTCCTTTTACGCCTAACACAAATTTCCTCAACGACTCGACAGCAACGGCATGGCACCATCGCCTGGCACCCGGACCCCCCCCCCCCCCGACTGGCACTCTCGCCCTCAGGTCATCGGTGCCAAAGTGAGGACCAACCTCTGCAGCGCCCGATATGGTGACGAGTAGATAATATGGTTATGGTGATGCGTTGATGGTGTTGTGGTGATTGGCGATGACGAAAAAGGATGAGGAGGATGGGGATGAGGATGAGGATGAGGATGAGGATGGGGATGAGGATGAGGTGGATGAGGATGTGGATGAGGATGATGAGGATGCGGATGAGGAGGAGGATGCGGATTATTGCCTTGATAATAATCATATAAAACAAACAAATAAAACTGACAAACACGAACAAACAAACAAAAGACCCGCCCCAACTTCTTTCGCTACCACAACTACCAGAAAAACCCAAAAAACCTCGCACGACGCAACACTTTCGATCCCAGTCAACCAACCCAACCGACGTCCGGATAACGAAATGACGGAAGGCGGCCGATAAACGAAAAAAAAGAAAAAAAAGAAAAGAAAAAAAAAGAAGGAAGAAGGAAAATAAAACCGAACCGAAATCCCCGACAAGGCGATGACGTAATGATGACGTAATCGCATTAAAGCTTCATGGCCAACTACCATGTCCACTGGCCATTACAATCATTACCGCAACCGCAAACCAACTCTCAACCAACTCTCCCTCGGATTCATTTCACTTTTCTGCCGTTTTCTTCTTTAACTGGTTCGTCTCCTTTCTTTTTTTCTTTTTCTTCTTCCCTTTTTTTGGGTTAGAAAGATTTTTTTTTCTTTTTTGACCTCTTGACGTCGGACTCATATCTTCAGATTTTGTGTTGTTATGTTTCCTTGCTTTCCATCCCTCCCCTTCTCTTTTTTCTCCTCCTCCTCCTTTACCCACTAATTTCTTCTCCCCACCCCTCCCCTCTACATTTCCCCTCACCCTCTACTCTCATCCACTTTCTCTCCGATTTTCTCCTCTGTCTCAACTCACCTTTCTCCCCCATCCGTGTGTCCAACTCCTCTATCCTTCCAACCTATCCTCTCCTCCCCACTATCCCGTCTCCACCACTCTCCCACTCGCCCCATCACCTTACCATACCCTTTCTCCCCATCATCTTACTATACCTCTTCTCCCCTTCCATCCCCTCCCCACCCCACCATATCCCTTCTCCCCCTCCCCTCCCCCACCCCACCACTCTCCCTCTCCCTCTCCCTCTCCCCCTCCCCAGCAGCAGCGCCGCCACCACCATCACTATCGAGCACCTTCCACGAGGGGAAATCCTCCAGCCTTCTGAGGGATTTTCGCTGTGATCCAATGAGCCAGTTTTCCTCCACTTGTCGAAGGTGCGAGGCGGGGGTTGGGGGTTGGGGGTCGGGGGGTTGAGGGTCGGGGGATGGGGACAAGTAAGGGTTGGAGAGGATGGCATGGAGGGAGGGAGGGAGGGAGGGAGGGAGAGGGAGGGTTGGGACAGTGAGGGAGTGTATTGGAGAGGGTAAGAAGGATGTTTGAGAGAGAGAGAGAGAGAGAGAGAGAGAGAGAGAGAGAGAGAGAGAGAGAGAGAGAGGGGGGGGAGGGGGGCGGTAAGACCTCGATGAAAATAGGAACAAGGAATGTGGACATCAGGCAATGCAAACACACGCGAATAAATCCCAAGCATGAAAAACATACACACATACAATCAAACAGACACACGGCACAGACACACGGGCACATATCGTAGACACATAGAGACACACCCACATACACAATAACAAACTTTTCCCTTTCCCCCTCTCCCTCCCCCTCCCCCTCTCCCTCCCCTCCCCAATAACGCACATACAAAACACTTAAACTTAGACACAAGACTGACTTTGTCCCTCGTTTGGAACCGGAAGGAGGGGGAGAGAGGGGAGGAGAAAGGGGAGAGGAGAGAGGGAGAAAGGCAAGAGGAGAGGGGGAGAGGGCAGAGAAGAGTTTGGGGAGGGGGAGGGAAGAAGGGAAAAGCAGGGAGAAGCTAATACCTCTCAGTAGCTTAAAACTTTAAAAGAACTAAAGCGAAGTTCCATCACTCCCAGCGATAAAGAAACAAGGAAACAAATAAATAAGAGTGACACGGGGCGAGGGGAAACTCTAATTCTTTTCAGGATTTCCCTCAAAGTTTTGTAGGATAATCTCGCCGTATCCCCTAAGTGAGCCAGGGTCAAGTTTAACATAAGGGCCAACATAAAGTAGGACTTAAAAAGAGAGAGAGGAGAGAGAGGAGAGAGAGAGAGAGAGAGAGAGAGAGAGAGAGAGAGAGAGAGAGAGAGAGAGAGAGAGAGAGAGAGAGAGAGAGAGAGAGAGAGAGAGAGAGAGAGAGAGAGAGAGAGAGAGAGAGAGAAAGAGTAAGAGAAAGAGAGAGAGAGAGAGAGAGAGAGAGAGAGAGAGAGAGAGAGAGAGAGAGAGAGAGAGAGAGAGAGAGAGAGAGAGAGAGAGAGAGAGAGAAACAAAACGAGAACGAGAGAACAAAAGTAATAAAAAAAAGAGACAGAGAAAAAGAGAAGGAGAGAAAGACTGAAAGAGGGAAAGAGTGAGTGGGAGTATGCTGCGTGCACCTAAGCCCTTGAGAAAATGCTCCTACGTTAAGTTATTGGATCATTAGAATGTCCAATTAAATGACCTTGTTAGACACGGCAATGCTGTGGCGGCGGAGATCAAATTCCGTATCGGAGAAAGGACGGGAAGGATGCACAAGAGGTGTGCTGAAGGAGGAGGAGGAGGAGGAGGAGGGGGAGGGGGAGGAGCGAGGTGGGTAGGAGGGAAGGAGCGAAAAGTGAGAGGAGGGAAGGCGAGAAAAGTGAGAGGAGGAAAGGGATGTAAGATAGAAGGGGAGGGGGGGGGGGTATGAGAAGAGAAGGATAGAGAGAGCAAGATATGAGGATAGGATGGGTTCACAGGAGAGAGAGAGAGAGAAGGATACCATGGCACTTGCATATCCAACGTTAACTCTTGACCTTCTGCAGCTGGATACAGAGATTTGTTTCCTGTGCGTGCAAACACCAAACCGCCGCGGCTTGTTTGCTTACCTGTACACACACGTTTGCTTTGAATAAACGTTCGCGCGCACTCGTGTACGTGTCTGTGTATGTGGGTACGTCTGTGTATGTGCGTGTGTGTGTGTGTGTGTGTGTGTGTGTGTGTGTGTGTGTGTGTGTGTGTGTGTGTGTGTGTGTGTGTGTGTGTGTGTGTGTGTGTGTGTGTGTGTGTGTGAGAGAGTGAGAGAATCGTTTGTGCGTGTCTTTAATCTATTCTCTTCCTAGGATCATATCCTCATCTTTCTTAGGAATGCGTTGTGTGTATAAATAGGGTTTTTTTCACGTGGAGAAACTTCTTTCTTCCTTGTTTCCGCTACCCCCCCCCCCCCACACACACACACACATACACATTCTCATTCTCCCCCCCCCCCCCCCCCCCCCCCCCCAGCACCAGTCTGCAGAAGGTGCTTTCCTTCATATCTTCACGATAATTATGGCCTTCTGCGGAAACCGGCAAATGCAGGCACAGCAGGGCGCTCAACCTGATACAGCAAAGGGCGGCGGGTAAGGGCGGAGTGGGATAGGGAGGGGCGGGGGGAATGGGGAAGGTAGGGAAGGTAGGGCGGAGGAGGGAGGAGGGAGGAGGGAGTGTGGAAGGTAGGGGAGGTATGAAGGAGAGTCAGAGATGGAGTAGGGTAAGGAGTGAGAGGAAGAAGGATGGAAGGAGGTGGAATACGAAAGGTGGGGTGGGGGGTGGGGGGTGGGGGGTGGGAGGAGGAGGAGGAGGAGGAGGAGGAGGAGGAAGATGATGCAGAGATAGATTAGGGAAAGAATGAACAAAGGAATAAAGGAATGAAGGAATGAAGGAACGAAAGAATGAACAAAGGAATGAAGGAACGAAGAAGGACCCGGCAGTGAAGAAGAGACCATTCCTTCCTATCCCTCCCATTCCTTCCCTCACCTCAAACGAGGCTACCCCACGCCCCTCCGCGCGCCCACGCCCATTGGTGCGCTCTCCGCGGGGACTTTTATGCCCTCGCCCGCACACGCACTGACTATAAGGTTAACCGTAACATAAAAATCAATATACGAAATCGTAAGGTTTATTTGTAGTGCGTGACCGCATGCCATATAACGTCCCCGACCGAGTATGCTGTCGCTTTATGTATGCGTATGTTGCGAGGTATGTTGTTATGTATATCTATGTTTGGTGGTATGTTGTTACTCATATGAATGGTTGGTGGTACGCTCGTATGTATATGCTTGGTGGAATATGCGTCTGGGTGTGTTTCTGTAAGTATGTTTGGAGGTATGTTTGCATGTATGAGTATGTTATTAGGTATGCTCAAGTGTTTTTATATTTGGAGATATGCTCACGCGTTTGTATGTTTGCAGATAGGCTGTCAATATGTAGATTTGTTGGTATGTAGGTAAATATATACATTAACTAAAGGTTTATACATGTGTGACTATGTATGATGCATAAACCTCACGCTTATGTACTGTATGTAAGAGAGAATATGTGGCGTGTATATGCATAATGTACGTTTGTATGCACGTAAACATATATCAGGCGAAAAAGGAGAAATCTGGCAACTCAGCAACCAACGCAAGAAGCCACATGATTATCTGTTCCCGTTCCAATTCCCATTCCAATTTCCATCTGTTTCTCTTTCTCTGTCCGTCTGTCTGTCTCCCTGTAGATTTCCTCTCCCCTCTCTCCCCTCTGTCTCCCTCTCTCTTCCCTCCTCATCTCCCTTCTGTCTCCCTCCCTCTTCCCTCCTCATCTCCCTTCTGTCTCCCTCCCTCTTCCCTCCTCATCTCCCTTCTGTCTCCCTCCCTCTTCCCTCCTCATCTCCCTTCTGTCTCCCTCCCTCTTCCCTCCTCATCTCCCTTCTGTCTCCCTCCCTCTTCCCTCCTCATCTCCCTTCTGTCTCCCTCCCTCTTCCCTCCTCATCTCCCTTCTGTCTCCCTCCCTCTTCCCTCCTCATCTCCCTTCTGTCTCCCTCCCTCTTCCCTCCTCATCTCCCTTCTGTCTCCCTCTCTCTTCCCTCCTCATCTCTCTTCTGTCTCCCTCCCTCTTCCCTCCTCATCTCTCTTCTGTCTCCCTGAGAGAGAGAGAGAGAGAGAGAGAGAGAGAGAGAGAGAGAGAGAGAGAGAGAGAGAGAGAGAGAGGGAGAGAACGAGAGAGAGAGAGAGAGAGAGAGAGAGAGAGAGAGAGAGAGAGAGAGAGAGAGAGAGAGAGAGAGAGAGAGAGAGAGAGAGAGAGAGAGAGAGAGAGAGAGAGAAAGAAAGAGAGAAAGAGAGAAAGAGAGAGAGAGAGAAAGAGAGAGAGAGAGAGAGAGAGAGTGCGACAGTGAGAGAGAGAGTGAGAGAGATAGAGAGAGATAGAGAGAGAGGAGAGACATAGAGAAAGAGAAAGATAAAAAAAAGAGAAAGAGAGATATATACGTAAGAGAGCATTCTAGCGATAGCGAAATACATAGCTAGAGAGAACCCCCACACACAAAAAGACCATCCGCAGCCGAGCCACAGCAAGGGTGCCCGTAGCGCCAGCAGAAAGGCCTCCCTTACCACGTAAAATTAGACGTGGGATAGTGCCTGCCTCCGTTGGGACACTCCGCGGCGCACGGGGTCAAGAAACAAAGAAGAAAAAGAAAGGAAAAGAACTAAATAAGAGTCAGAGAGATGGGAGGAGACAGGAGGGAAGGAAGGAAGGGGGAGGGGAGGGGAGGGGAGGGAGGAAGGGAGGGAAGAGGGGAGGGAGGGAGCAAGGGATGGTAGGTGAGAAGAGGGGGGAAGGTAAAGAGAAGAACGGGAGGGAAGGGAGGGAGAAAGAAAAGAATAGTTGAGGAGAGACAGAGAAAAACAAAAATGTTATCAACTGATGATCGTAAATATGTAAACAAAATAAACAAAGAAATAAAGATATACAAATAACAGTTCCTATCAAATTTTCAGACACAAACAACAATGATAAACACACATACACATGAGTCTTTCGACCACCACCAAATTCAAATAAAATAGAAAAATAAATAAATAAATAAAACCCTCCCCGAGTTCCACCGATGAGAAAAGAGGACAACCGTTCCGAAGAACCAACACATTCAAATTCAAATCTCCGACGCCCGTTAAGACCGTTACATCGGAACAGCAACGGACCACGGACGACCTCATTTTGAACGCCCGGAATACGAGACATTTATCGCCGGGGGGGGAAAATCAAATAAATGGATGGATAGAAATTGAAAAAAAAGAAAAAGTAAAAAAATCTTGGTCCGTTTTCGAAGATGGTTTTGTGATTTAGGACCCTCGCTTTGTTCTCGAATGAGTATTGGACGGTGTACAAGGGAACAGGTAGTGGGGATAGAGGGGGGGGGGGTCCTAGGAAAGTATGTATGTGCACATGTGTATGTTTGAGTAAATGTGAATATAAAATATTTATACATGTGTATGTTTGAGTAAACGTAAATATAACGTATATGCACATGTATATGTTTGAATAAATGTGACGCATGAACGAACAGTTAGTAAATGCGCAAATATATAGGCAACAATTTATGTAGTCAAGTATGTTAACGCAAAGTGGAGGAGGGGGGGGTTAAAATGAAGGACAAATCATGAGCAACAAAGCAGAATGAACATTAATGCAATAGAGCCCACAATGAGCATTCAGGAACATTACAGCTGTAGCAGAAACCTCTGTTACATCACGCTCCGCCAAGGAAATTGAATTTCTAAACATTTCATCCTTCAATTGTCATCATCACCCATCAAATCCACCATGAATGAGATCGCATACCCTTTCATCCACCTATCCCCATCTATCCACCTCGAATCAGTGCAGCTATGCAAGATCACCCATCCCCACCATCTATCCAATCCGCCTCTACACAACGCATTAATCATTAAGTAGCCGACAGAAGCCCTACAACACAACACTCATCTTGAATTAATAGGACAGACACGAGGGGGGAAATGGAGTCGAGGGACTGGGAAGCCACAAGCGAAAGGGCGTCTTGTTGTGAGAAAAAGGGAGAGGAGGAGGAAGAGTGGGAGGATGGGTGGGAGGGAGAATATGAGAGAGAGAGAGAGAGAGAGAGAGAGAGAGAGAGAGAGAGAGAGAGAGAGAGAGAGAGAGAGAGAGAGAGAGAGAGAAAGAGAGAGAGATGTATTATCATTTGGATCAACGATGATTCACTGAATACAAATGTCTGTTTCCAATGAACTTTTTCCGTGATGTATTTTTGATGAATCTGATAATGGCCACCGATATAAGAACAGAGTATTGGATAACGTCACATGGTATAATCAAGGCACACTTGTGTAAGCTGTAAGAGTGGTTGCAGAATTAGAATTTAGCTTTGTATCCATAAATAGAACATCGATGTACCTTTATATATATTTTTTTTTTCTCTGAATATCTTTACATTCTCGACTAATCACACCTTTGAAAAACGCTCAACATATTATTATCACACGATGCACAAGAGACGCCAAAGACAGAGAGAGACTCTCCCATACATCAAAACAAGAAGCTCCTTCACTTCGGACAGTGTCACAAGAGTATGGGAATCAAGTCCTATTGCAGATGCAAAGCCCGAGAGCCGAGGCTTATAATCATCCTCCGTCCTCGAAGGGAGCAAAGAAAATGAAGTTATTCCAATGCTGTTATGCCAATTATCCCGACGCTTCTGTGCCGTATTGTCAGGAATTAGAGCACATCTTCTTGGCTAATTTCGACTAACTTTAAGTGGCGAGCGTGCACTTCATGTAATATGCCTTTGTCTCTTACAGGGGGTGGGAAGGGTGATGTAAACAAAAGCCATGGTGACGATGATGGTGATGATGATTATGATGACAAATAATGATGATCGTGAGTGAAAAGAGGAAACAAAAAGTAGACCAAAGACACCAACAGGATTCTAACGAAACCCCTTAAAAAAAAAGATAGCACTAATAATATAAAAGCATAAAAAATAACAATGAAAAAAAAATAAAAAATAAAAGTTCCTCTCCAAGTCTGTCTCGAGTGTGCTTTCGGCGAGCCAGGTGACAGAACCGCCGCAGTGGCAACTCATCAACATGCAGGTGCCAACTCAACATATTTACGAGGCGCGGGCCTGGACCCCTCTGCTCCACTGGCTGTATTTAGAGGGAATTATCACAAGTTCACGCGGACTAACTAGCGAGATCTTCGCCGCGTGCCTACAGATGAACCGTGGAAGACTGCAGACAGAGAGATAGATGGAAAGCGAGGGCGTGGGAGAGGGAGAAAGAAGGAAGGAAGGAAGGAAGGAAGGAAGGAAGGAAGGAAGGAAGGGAGAGAGAGGGAGAATGAGAGAGTGAGTGAGAGAGATAAGAAAAAGAAAGAGAAAGAGAAAAAAGAGTAAGAGAAAGAGAAAGAGAAGAAAGAAAAAGAGAGAAGCAGACAAATATAATCAGACAACATACACACAAACAACCCTCCCTCCACATCCCTCCTCAACACACTCACAACCTGTCTTCCTCCAACTCCCCACCCATCCCCTACTTCCCCTCCTCCCCCAATCCAACCTTCCTGATCACACCAAGATATAAAAAAAGAAAATCAAAAATAAAAAAGAAAATAAAAAAGAGAGGAAAAAAATCAATATCTTCTCCCCCATTCAGTTACTTTCCACGATTACATTAACAATGGTTCACAAACGTCCTGTTCACCTGAAAGATTGGATAACTGTCGCTTGCTCTATCTCGTTACATCGTCTTACTATTCATGTTTTTTTTTCTTTCTTTCTTTCTTTTTTTTGCCTCCTTTTCTTTCTTCCTTTCTTCAATCTCTTATTCATTCAATGGAGAAATGGATAACATTACTCTGGAAATTCTTTTCATTCCCTCCCTCTTCTTTTTTATTTACTCGTTTTTTTGTCCCTTGTTTATTTGTTTTATTCTTTTTCTTCTTTTCATTTTCATTTTTTTTTTCTCCTTCTCTCTCTTTTTCTTCTTTCCATTTCCCATTTCCTGTCTCTCTCTCTTCTTTCATTCTAATGCTTTGCCTCCCTTAACATTTTTTTTTCATTTCTTGTCTTCTCTACTTCCTTCCTTCTCTACTTTCTTATTCTCTCTCTCTCTTCCTTCCCTCCTTTTTTCCCTCAATTTCCCTCTCCTTGTCGTCTTTCATTTCCTCATTTCCCTCTTCCTTCACACCTTTTTCTCTCCCTCCCCTCCCCTTCATTTCCTCATTTCCCTCTTCCTTCTCACCTTTTTCTCTCCCTCCCTTTTCCTCCCCTCCCTTCCCAGAGCGGCCCCGCTGAGGGGAAAAGCGCCACGAAGGGGGGGACGAGGGGAGGGAAGAGAGGAACAAGGGAGGGGGGGGGAGGGCAATCGTCGAGACCAAAAGAGGGGAGAGAGAAGAAAGGGAAATACGTTATAATAGCCTCGAATGGCGAGAAAGGGAAGAAGGGAGGAGGGGACGGAGGGGGAGGCAGGAGGAGGCATGGGAAGGAGGGAGTTGGGAGTGGTAGGGGGAGCAGGGAGGAAGGGAAAGCAGGGAGAGGAGCAAGGAAGGAGGAAGAGGCGGCAAAGGAAGACAGGGGGAAGGAAGGAAGAAGAGACAAAAGGAGGAGGCAAACAAAGAGGAAGAGACCAAAGCTAAAGGAATTTGGGCCGATGAGGTAAAGAAAGAAACAAATAAAGAAGAAAAAACAATCCAAAGCAACAAGATGATAACGCAGAGAAAGGGAAAAAAGGAAAAAAAACAAACTCAAAAGGAGATCGAAGCGGGTTCAGCAGGAACGGCAATAATGTTTAATGTATAATGTATAACACAGACATCGCTAAGACGAGTGGGGGGAGATGGAGGAACTTGATGAAAAATGTAAATAAGAAACACGAAGGACCGAAGGGGATTGTCGAAGGGAGGCATAAGGATGGTAGGACTGAAGGGGAAGGTTATGGTGTCCGTTAAAAATGATATTTAATGAGTAACTGGAGAAGTGAATAATTAATCAACAAACACTGTGAGGAGGAGGAGGAGGAGGAGGAGGAGTAAATGGGGAGGTGGAGATGGGGAAAAGAGGAAATCGGAGGAGTAGGAGACGGGGAGCATCGGAAGCGGAAGCAGGAGGAAGTCGAGGAGGAGGAGGAGGAGGTGGAGGAGGAGGAGGAGGAGGAGGAGGAGGAAAAAGAGGAAAAAGAGAGAGAGAGGGGTGGAGGGGGGAGAGAGAGAGGGAGAAAGGGTGGGAGGGAGGGAGAAAAGGAGGAAGGAAGATGAGAGGAGAAAGGATGATATGATATGGAGAAGGAAGAAGGGAGATCGAGACCGAGAAGGTGTGTGTGTGAGAGAGAGAGAGAGAGGGAGAGAGAGAGAGAGAGAGAGAGAGAAAGAGAATAGAATAGAATAGAATAGAATAGAACGAGAGAGAGAGAATAGAGTAGAATAGAAAAGAAAAGAAATGAAAGAGAAAGATTGAGTGAGGAGGTGGATGGATCGGTGGGTAGCGGTAGAGACAGAAAGAGAGAGATTGAGAGAGATCAAGAGAAGAAGAGGGAGGAGCTAGGGCGTTAGTGATAGCCATGTTTGTTTTAATTTCATCATTATCCGGCTTAACCTATCCAGTCCTTCTCTCTCTCTCCCTTTTTCTCCCTTTCTCTCCCTCTCCTTCTCTCTCTCTCTCTCTCTCTCACTCTCTCTCTTTCTCTCTCTCTCTCTCTCTCTCTCTCTCTCTCTCTCTCTCTCTCTCTCTCTCTCTCTCTCTCTCTCTCTCTCTCTCTCTCTCTCTCTCTCTCTCTCTCTCTCTAATACGTCTGTGTATATGTATTCGCGCGCGCGTGCACGCGAGTATGTGTTTGTGTGTGTGCATGTGCGTGTGCCTGTGCGTGTGTGTGCGCGCGTGTGTGCGTGCGCGTGCGTGCGTGTCTGGATGTGCGGGTGGATGTTTGCATTACCCATTAGCCTTCCCTCTGAGCCAGTTTTCCCCCTTTTTCCATCATTATGCGAATTCCGGCGCATGAATTCAGCTTCCATTTCCTCGTGTCGGAGTTGGCCAGACAAAACATTCTTTCGGCCAGCGAGGTCACCGCTCTGGCCGAATCCGTCAACTGAGAACGTCGATTCGTCTTCTCTCTCTCTCTCTCTCTCTCTCTCTCTCTCTCTCTCTCTCTCTCTTCTCTCTCTCTCTCTCTCTCTCTCTCTCTTCTCTCTCTCTCTCTCTCTCTCTAGCTCTCTCTCTCTCTAGCTCTCTCTCTCTCTAGCTCTCTCTCTCTCTAGCTCTCTCTCTCTCT
>BOPN01002789.1:181083-188583 GCA_017312705.2 Penaeus japonicus | reverse complement strand
GCCAACATTTAAAAAAAAGTGAGAAAAAAACACCTTTTACGGGGAAAATTTCACCTTAATCTTGAGCGTGAACTTGCCATGATAACTATTTGAGCATCATCTGTCGAGTGCAGAGATCTAGGGCTGATTGCAGGGACCCCTTGCAATTATTACCGTGCCATTGGGGAGGCTGGACCCAAAGAACCGGGTTCCTCATTTAAAAGGCGTGGTAAGACTAGAGAAGGAAGATGAACGGTATTTATACTTACGTAAATATTTATATCATGTATGTATACAGACACACACACACACAGAGAGAGAGAGAGAGAGAGAGAGAGAGAGAGAGAGAGAGAGAGAGAGAGAGAGAGAGAGAGAGAGAGAGAGAGAGAAAGAGAGAGAGAAAGAGAGAGAAAGAGAAAGAGAGAGAGAGAGAGAGAGAGAGAGAGAGAGAAAGAGAGAGAAAGAAGAGAGAGAGAGAGAGAGAGAGAGAGAGAGAGAGAGAGAGAGAGAGAGAGAAGAGAGAGAGAGAGAGAGGAGAGAGAGAGAGAGAGAGAGAGAGAGAGAGAGAGAGAGAGAGAGAGAGAGAGAGGTCACGTGCGTACCGAACTCTTCACACTCCCTTTCTCTGCAAAATTAACCCCCCCCCTTTAACTAATAGGTTACAGTACAGCGACTATCGCAGGCCAACCAGCGCACTCTCAGGGAGAAGAGAAGGGGAGGAGAGGATTGGGAGACGAAGATGGAGAGAAGAGAAGGGAGAAAAGAAGGGGAAGAGACGAGTGAGTTACGAAGATGGAGAGGAGAGGAGTGAGAGACGAAGATGGAGAGAAGCGAATGAGGGAGGAGAGACGGGTAAGAGAGGAGTGAGAGACGCGAAGGACGACGAAGCGAGGAGAGGAGAGGAGTGGGAGACAAGGGTGGGAGACGAAGCAGGAAGAATCGACGAGAGAAGAGAAGTGGAGGGTGAGGGTGATGAGAAGCAAAAACAGAATGACCGAACACGGGAGAAGAGGAGCAAAAGAAAAAAAGAGACGAGGACGTAGAACAGCAAGGAGGAGTAAAGGGGAACCGTAGAGGATGACGAAAAGAAGAGAAGAGCAGAGGGGCAAAAGAGATGACGAAGGGGCACACGCGCGATGTCTTAACGATCACACAGGTGACCTCTTCCGACCTGGCTACCGACACGACCGATTAAGTTCTACCAAGCAACAGACACCTCCCCCTCCCCCCCTTCTCCTCCCTCAACCCCCGTGCCTTTATCAAAATTCCTGCCAACTGACGATGAAATTCGTGTGCTAGAAGCTCTAGTTTCGGCAGCAGTGGGGAAGGAGAAGAGGGGAAAGAGGAAGAGGAGAATGAAGAAGAAGAAGAAGAAGAAGAAGAAGAGGATGAAGACGACGAGGAGGGGGTGGGAGAGGAAGAAGAAGACAAGGAAGGAAACGATAGAGGTGAAGAGGAAGAGGTAAGAATAAGAGCAAGAGTAAGAATTAGAAGAAGGGGAATATTAAGGGTTAGAAGAAAAAAAGAGAAAAAATATAAGGAAAAAAAATAACGAGTAAAACGGGGAGAGGAAAAGCAAAAGGAAGATGAAGATGAAGATTGAAGATGAAGATGAAAAAGAACACGAAGAAGAAGAAGATGAAAAAAGACGAAGACGACACAAATATATATCCACACATAAATCCACCTATCTATACACATATATACACCCTACATGAGACCATAACCACACGCACCACACATCATGTTGCCACTACAACAAAAGAGACCCATCGACACAGTGTCAAATTCCACGCTATTTCGGGGAAGGGGTTAAGGGGGGGAAGGGGGGAAGGGGAGTGAAGGGAGAGGAGGGAAGAGGTGAAGGGATAGAAGGGAAGAGATGAAGGGAGAGAAGGGAAGGGGTGAAGGGGGAAGAGGAGGAGAGAGAGGGAGTGAACGGAGAAATGATGAAGGGAAAGGAGGGAAGGGGTGAAGGGGGAAGGGATGAAGGGAGCAGAGGGAAGGGATGAAGGTGGAAGGGGAGGAGAGAGATGGGGTAAAAGGAAAATGATGAAGGGAAAGGAGGGAAGGGATGAAGGGAGCAGAGGGAAGGGATGAAGGTGGAAGGGGAGGAGAGAGATGGGGTAAAAGGAAAATGATGAAGGGAAAGGAGGGAAGGGATGAAGGGAGCAGAGGGAAGGGGTGAAGGGGGAAGGGGAGGAGAGAGACGGGGTAAAAGGAGAGTGGACGAACGGAAAGGGGGTAAACGGGGAAATAATGAAGAGAAAGGAGGGAAGGGGTGAAGGGGGAAGAGATGAAGGGAGAAGAGGATAAAGGGGGGGGGGGGTAAACTCAAACAGAACGAGGCAACCATGACGGAACTCGATACAGTTACTCAGCCCGATGGCATTATTCAGCAGCGAGAAAATGGTTACGCAATGTACTACCACAGTGACATAACGAGAGAGAGAGAGAGAGAGAGAGAGAGAGAGAGAGAGAGAGAGAGAGAGAGAGAGAGAGAGAGAGAGAGAGAGAGAGAGAGAGAGAGAGAGAGAGAGAGAGAAGGAAAGAGAGAGAGAGAGAGAAGGAAAGAGAGAGAGAAAGAGAGAGAAGAGCGAGAGAGAAGAGCGAGAGAGAAAGAAAGAAAGAAAGAGAAGAAATGCAAAGATCACCTCCCCATCATCCACCTCCACTCCTACCTCCACCTCCACCTCCGCCTCCACCCCAGGCGCTGCAGACCGCGAGGCAATAAAAGCCCCGAAACAATGTAACAACACACGGCGCGCTTATTACATTGGCGGAGAACCGTGTGATAGATAAGTGCTCAGACGTCGCCTCCTCGCTCGCTCGCTCGCGCTGCCACATTATCGCTGCGACCATCCTCACTTGAGCGGGATGAGACGAAGGGGAGAGGGGGAGACGAAGGGGAGAGGGGGAGATGAAGGGGATAGGGGGAGATGAAGGGGATAGGGGGAGATGAAGGGGATAGGGGGAGATGAAGGGGATAGGGGGAGATGAAGGGGGAGACGAAGGGGAGAGGGGGAGATGAAGGGGATAGGGGGAGATGAAGGGGATAGGGGGAGATGAAGGGGGAGACGAAGGGGAGAGGGGGAGATGAAGGGGATGGGGTGAGGGAGAGGGTGGAGGGGAGAGGGAGAGGGTAAGGGGAGAGGGTAAGGGGAGAGGGGTGAGGGTGAGGGAGAGGGTGAGGGAGAGGGTGAGGGGATGAGATGAAGGGTGAGGGTGAAGGGGAGAGGGTGAGGGTGAGGGTGAGGGAGAGAATGAGGGGAAAGGGTGAAGGAGAGGGAGAGGGTGAGGGGAGAGTGTGAGGGTGAGGGTGACGGCGAGGAGGGGTTAGGTGAGGTAGGAGGGAGGAGGGGGAGGGGGTGAAGTGGATGATGATGACGAGGATGTAGATGAGAAGAAGAATGAGAAGGAAAAGAATAAAGATTAGGACAAGTAGAAGCCGTATATAAATCAGGAGAGGATGAGGAGGAGAATAGGAGACAGCGGGGGAACGAGAGCAAGGAAGAGAGAGAGAGAGAGAGAGAGAGAGAGAGAGAGAGAGAGAGAGAGAGAGAGAGAGAGAGCAAGAGAGAGAGAGAGAGAGCAAGAGAGTGAGAGAGAGAGAAAGAAAGAGGGGATGAGAGATGTAACCCCCCCCCCTTCCCCCGCAAAGCACTCGATTATTCAGCGCTGGTTTCCTCCCGTACTCTATATACACTCAAGGAAATAAACAAACTTTTCCTCTCCTTCCGCCTGAAAAATACAAATACCTCGAAGGTGGGAGTGCGCACACATAACGCAGTCCCCCCTTAAAAGCCTACACGAAAAGCCTCGTAGAAAACAGGGGGGGGGGGCAATTTACACAGGCCGAAGCTACCTCGCTACAACTTACTCCTACTCTTACTCCTCCTTCCTCTTCCTTTTCTTCTCCTTTTCCTTTTCCTCCTCCTTCTTCTTCCTGGGGGTTAGGGAGAGGGAGAGGGTGCGGGAGAGGGTGAGGGAGGGGATGAGGGTGCCATTCAACTCCACTTCAACCTCATCACCACCTTCTCCTCAACCTCCCCCTCCACCTCAATCACCATCCCCATCCCCATCCCCCTCCACCTCCCCCTCAACCTCACGCCGCTCAACCTCACCGCTTCACTCACCCTATTCCGATGGACTTTCACGGCGTGCTTATTCCGGACTTTATATTCCATTTATATTCCATTTCATATCGAAGTCCGGGACTTGGTTGATCGATCAATCAATCACCACCCATTCATCTCTTTCTCTCTCTCCATCTGTCACAACTCGAGTGAAACATTTCCTCTTCTATTTCATGGCGTATCACTGTTAACATTTTGTGATAAATAGCTGCCTATCTATTTATCTATCTATCTTCTTTCTGCTTATCTATTTGTGCAAGTAACTATCTATATTCTATCTATCTATTACCTATCTATTTGACGTATGTCTACTTATCCACCTATCCATCCACCCACCGACCCAATCACCATCCCAAACACAAATTCCATCCATCCACCTGTAATCCCCCCACAGTGCACACCCCATCTCCTTCCCCTCCCACTCCCACCCCACCCCTACTCCCACTCCCTACCCACTCTCACCCCCACCCCACCCCCACTCCCACTCCTTACCCACTCTCACCCCAACCCCACTCCCTACCCACTCTCAACCCACTCCCTACTCCCACTCCCTACCCACTCTCATCCCACCCCCACTCGCTACCCACTCCCACTCCCACCCCCACTCCTTACCCACTCGCTACCCACTCTCACCCCACTCCCTACCCACTCCCACTCCCACGGCACGGACGCGACGCCGATGCCTCCTAATCCCGTTAAGCATCATTCAATTTGTTTGCATCTTCGCCCATTAACATTCTTGTTTTCCTTTTCCCCGCTGAGCCGAGCTCCTTTATTCAAATGATCCGGGGGACTCCAGGGAACAAAAACACCCTTTCTTCTTCTTTCTTTCTTTCTTTTTCTCTGTGTATTCTTTTTTTAATTTAATTTTTCTTTTTTTTTTACCTTTCTCTCTGTATTTATTTGTTTTTACTTCTTTCTCTTTGTATTCTTTTCTCTTTTTTTTCTTACCTTTCTTTTTTCTCTCTGTATTCTTTTCTTTTTTTACTTCTTTCTCTTTGTATTCTTTTCTTTTCCTTCTCTTTTATCTTTCTTTTTTTCTCTTTGTATTTACTTTTATTTTCTCTCTTTTCTTCTTTCTTTTTCCTCTTCGTATTTTTTCTTTTCCTTTTCTCTTTTTCCTCTTTCCTTTGGGTATTTTTCGAGGGGGAGAGGGAGGGAGTAGCGGCGGTGGTTGCAGATGTGGAGGTGGAGTTTGATGGAGATGGTGGTAATGACGGTGGTGGAGGAGGAGGTTTTGGTGGCGGTGGTTATGGTGGAGGAGGAAGAGGGGGGAGAGGAGGAGGAAGAGGAGGAGGAAGAAGCAGAAGAGAAAGAGGAGGGAAAGGAGGAGGAAGAGGAGCAGGGAGCGGCAGAAGAGAAAGAGGAGGTAAAGGCGGAAGAGGATGACTATAAAGGGGAGGAGGGAGAGGAGGGGGAAGAAGCAGAATAGAAAGAGGAGGTAAAGGAGGAAGAAGAGGGCTATAAAGGGGAGGAGGAAAAGGAGGAAGAGGAGGACTATAAAGGGTAGGAGGAGGAGGAGGAAGAAAAGGAAGAGAAAGAAGAATAAATGGAGGAAGAAAAGGACTATAAAGGGGAGGAGGAAGAGGAGGAAGAAAAGGAAGAGAAAGAAGAGTAAAGATAGAAGAGGACGATGAAGAAGAAGAGCAAGAAGATGACGATAAAGAAGAGATAAAAGAGGAGGAAGAAGAGGAAGAGGAGGATAATAAAGATGAGTAGGATGAGGAGGAAGGAGAGAAAGAAGATGAAATGAGAAAGAAGAGAAGAGAAAGAGGAGGAAGCAGGAGATATAGAATAGGAGGAAGCAGAGGAAGATGAGGAAGAAGATGAAGAAGACGAGGAGGAAAAGAGGAAGAAGAGAGATGTGAGGAAGAAGAAGAAGAAAAGGGAAAAGAGGAAAACGAGGAAGAACAAGAAGGAGAAAAGAAAAGGGAAAGGGAGAAGGAGCTGAAAATAAGGGGATGTTTCTCTGAATGGGGCCATAAATTATATATCCCAAGAGAGCATTTTAGGGCAGGAAATACAGGTACATATTTGGTATGTGTGTGTCACACGTATAAATGACACGCATCACACAAACACACACACACAAACACACAAACACACACACACGACACACTAACACACACATAGACTCACACTCAGACAGACACACACACACACACACACACACACAAACATACACACACATACACACAACAAAACACACACACACAACACACTGACACACACACACACACACACACATACACACAACAAAACACACACACAAACAAACAAGCACCTCACCCCCCCCCCACCCTCCCTCCACACACGATAACCCAAACCTGAAATACATCAATAATACCCCCCCCCCCAGCTGAATGAAGAAAATGAACAGTGACGCAACAAAGCCAAGAGGTCCAAAACAAGAGAATAATAATAATAATAATAATAAAAACGATCCAAAACATAGAAAGTAGGAGAAATAATAAAAGAGAGAAGAGAAATGAAGGCCAGATAATCCCAGAGGCGATAGTAGAGGGGAGGGGGGGTGAGGAGAAGAGGGGAGAGGGAGAGTGGGAGGGGGTTGAGGAGAAGAGGGAAGTGGGAGGAAGGGGATGAATGGAGCAGCGAAATGGGGGAGTAGGGAGGGTGGGAGGGGGGGTGGGGAGGTGAAGGGAGATAGTTTCCTCTCAATGGCTTTTAGATTGATTGGTGTGTAAAAGGAAAAAGCCCATTTATACCTTGTAGTACACTTCTTTTGATCAACTTTCGGATCGGTGGAAATCTTAAGGAGAGGTAAGCTTATGTAAGGCTGGTCTTCCGTGAGTGTGTTAGGTCTTCCGTGAGTGTGTTAGGTCTTCTGTCAATGTGTTAGGTCTTCTGTAAGGGTCTAAGTTCTTCTGTGATGTGATAGGTCGTCTGTGAGTGTGATTGGTCTTCTGTGAGTATGTTGGAGCTTTTGTGAGTGTGTGAGGGCTTTTGTAAGCATGTGTTAACTTTGGTCTATGAGTGTGTTAGGTCTTCCGTGAGTGTGTTAGATCTTCTGTAATGGTCTAAGTTTTTCTTTGATTTGTTAGGTCGTCTGTGAGTGTGTTAGGCTTTCTGTGAGTGTGATTGGTCTTCTGTGAGTATGTTGGATCTTTTGTGAGTGTGAGAGGAATTTTGTAGCCGTGTGTTAACTTTGGTCTATGAGTGTATTAGGTCTTCTGTGAATGTGTTAAGTATTATGTGAGTGTACTAGGTCTTCAGTGAGTGTGTTAGGTCTTCTGTGAGTGTGTTAGGTCCTCCATGAGTGTGTTACTTCTACTGTGAGTGTGTTAGATCATCTGTGAATATTTTAGGTCCTCTGTGAGTGTATTAGTTCTACTGTGAGTGTGTTAGGTCCTCCATGAGTGTGTTA
>BOPN01002789.1:158583-163583 GCA_017312705.2 Penaeus japonicus | reverse complement strand
GAGGAAAAACCAGGCCATTGAAGGTTGGATACGGGCGATAGAGAACATCGTGAAGCCAGCCACATCAGAGATGTTCATTCAGGCAGCCCGGGCAAACTGCAGAGGACCTGCAGAACTGATTATCAATTCCCCTCTCTTTGATAGCATTCACGAGTGGGAGACATTCAAAGCTGCGCTACGTAGTAAGTTCCGAGGCACCTACACTTCCTCGGACTTCTACAAGGTGCTGTATGATATACACATGGCACCTGACCAGGCTCCAATGGATTTTTTTCTCCAGCTCGAAGGGAACGTGTACCAGGGATACCGAGATCACCGCGAGGCCATTGGTGATCCTTCCGAACTAGTCAAGCGTGTTTTCTTGGGCAGCATCCCAACATGGCTGCGAGACTTCCTTTCTCTCAAGGAGGATAGTAGTCCAACCCAACTAGCTGAAGCCGCCCAACGCATCTGGAATTCTCGCCATGGAATCAGACATAGTGAGGCCTTGCCACATGAGTATCCCAATGCTCCTAGTCGCCCTCCACGTGGCCGGGATCTATACGCCATGCCAGTTGCCACTGACTATCGGAGCCGATCGCCAGTTTCCCCAGGACCGGTTCGGTGGTGTGAACATCATCGAGTCAACACGCACAACACATCAGAATGCAGAGCTCGAGCTGAACTCCTTGATCCGCAGTCCCCACGCCGACGCTGCTACCAGTGCCGAGGTGCAGGCCACTTGGTGAGGGATTGCCCCTTTCGCCCACGCCAGGGTGACCACGCTCCGGCAGCCGCTGGCGGATCTCAAGCACGGAGCACTTCCCAGGCAAGTTACACCCATCAAGAGGGTGACCGCAGCAGTAACCAGGACACAACTTACCGGACGGCCAGTCGGCACTCAATATTAATGATGCTACTCTCCTATGCTTCCTCGACACAGGGTCGGAAGTGACGATTCTTAAGCCTCAAGCCCTCAAGAGGATTGATCCTCATAACCACCTGCACAGGAGAGATACTGCGTGTATTCTACGAGGTGTATCAGGCCAATCAATTGAGACCTTGAGTGAGGTGACCCTTGTCTTCCACGTGAACTCGGATTTAGAGATACGCCATACAGTTATTGTGTGTGATGTAAGATTCCCTGGCGATGTTCTTTTGGGGATGGACTTCTTGCGGAAAACCACCTTTGGTCTCTCCTCTAACTCGCAGGATGATCACGCCTATTTAACCCTCGAAGGACATGAATTCTTGGTGAAGTATACTGACACCTGCTCGCTGCAGTTGAGCCTAGTAAGTTTGGCCCCACCAGTGCCTTCAAGTATTCAAGTCGGTTCTTCAACTGGTAATCCTGCGCCACCACGTGATACACCTACGGCTGTACACCTCCGCCAAACGACTGAGCTTCCCCCACATAGTGGACGTTTCTTGGAGGGTATTGTGGGTAGATCTGGCCCTACTGATGGTGACGTTTTATTCATACCCCAGGTACCAGCGGTTTCGGTATCACCCTGTGTACTTGTAACTGCAGCCAGTCGACAGTGCCCTGTGTGGGCAGTCAATAGCACAGCAAAGCCACTTCGTCTGACCCAAGGTACTCGCTTGGGAGTGGTAGCCGCCATCGAGGCTGTATACACAACAGGCACACCAGCTGCCACACCATTTGACCTGGCAGACACCAATGACCCTACTCCTGATCTAGTTGAACTCAGGGAAGACCACGACGGTGATGAGTTTCAGTGGGAGGAAGACCGGTTCGACAGAGAATTTGGTATAGAGGATTTTGGATATGATAGCACATTCGACACCCTGCCCAACGATCTTCCGCCATCACAAGCTCTTGCAGCAGTTGAAGCAGCCAGTGCTTTGGATTGCCCATCATTTGATACAGAATGTCTGATCCCAGACTTGGAACACCTGGATGAGGACCAGCGCAAGGAACTCCTAGCACTTATACACCGCTACAGTGTGCTTTTTGATGGAGGTGAAGATGCTGTGGGCCATATTCCAGATATTCAGCACAGGATTGATACAGGCGAAGCAGCACCTGTATGTACCAGGCAGTGGCGACTTCCCCAGGCCACTCGTCAAGTCATTCGAGAGCAGTGCGACACCATGCTTCAGAATGGTGTTATTGAACCCTCAACCTCACCTTGGCTGAGCCCTGTTGTTCTGGTGAAAAGAAAAGGTGGCTCATACTTAGGTCTCCCAGTGTGGACTACAGGAATTTGAACGCAGTGACAACAGCAGACACATTCCCCCTGCCAAGGATTGATGAACTTATTGATGAGCTAGGCCCATCTGACACGTTTACCACCCTTGATGCTAGAGCAGCATATTGGAGCGTAGAGGTCCATCCTGAAGATCGACCCAAGACAGCCTTCAGTGATGGATATCGGCTTTTCCAGTTCTGTAGACTTCCTTTTGGTCTTAGCACTGCACCTACCACCTTTCAGAGGACAATGAATTTTGTTTTATCGTCAGTCCTTGGGCATCACACATTGGCATACTTGGATGATGTGGTAGTTTATTCCAGAAGCTTCTCACAACACTTGAAGGATCTTGAAGAGACCCTGCAATTACTGGCAGCTGCCGGGTTAAAGCTGAACATGGAAAAGTGCAGGTTTGCGGCAACAACCATAAATTTCTTGGGTTTCACTATATCTCCAGAAGGTGTCGCACCTGACCGGGAGAAGGTTACAGCTATCCTAGAAACTCCTGCACCACGAACTGTCAAGGAAGTCCGTCGGTTTCTAGGTGCGACTGGCTTTTTCAGGAAGCATATTAAAGGATATGCCTCCTGTGCAGCTCCACTCCACCTCCTCTTGAAAAAGGGACACACTTGGAAGTGGGACAAAGAGCAACAACAGGCATTTGAGAAACTAAAAGGGCATCTAGCATCTGCCCCAGTACTCCAACAGCCCGACTTCACAAAACCTTTTGAGTTGCACACTGATGCAAGCAGTATCGCATTGGGAGCTGCTCTGATTCAACGTGGTAATGACGGAGCACCACATGCCATCGCTTACTACAGTAGAAAACTGCGTGACCCAGAGACCCGCTATCCAGCCATTGACTGTGAGGCTTTAGCAGTGGTTGAAGGTGTTCGGGTGTTTGACTCATATTTGTATGGGCGCAAATTTATAATCTATACGGATCATCGCCCACTTGTCTACATATTCAAGCACCGAACTAAATCCCCACGGATGACTAGATACGCCCACGACCTGTCTTTCTATGACTTTGAAATCAGGTACAAAGAGGGTCCCACGAATTATGTCCCTGATCTGCTGTCACGACATGTTGCTGCCATGGACGTCCGGGAGCTGTCATCACAGGAGCTTGCTCAGGAACAAAGCCAAGATCCAATGTTACAAGATCTTTTGTCTTATTTAAGTGATGGCACTGTACCCAAGAAGAAGCCTCGCATTCCCCTTTCAGATTTTGAATTGAGAGATGGGGTCCTGTATCGGTTGTTGCACCTGCCCGATAAGGTTGTGTACCAGTTGTGTGTGCCTGGAAAGCTAAGAGATTCAGCACTAAAAGCAGCTCATACGCCCCCTCTTGCCATGCATCCTGGCATCCACAGGACGATGAAAACCTCCGTAATGATAAAGCGCCGACTGGCCCAACATGCTACGTGATGCCCGCCACTATGTTGAGCATTGTCTTGTATGCCAGCAGTCGAGGGGAACTGCTCAACGTGTCCCAATGGCTGATGCACCCTTAGCTTTGTATCCACTGGAACGGGTATCAATGGACATTCTTGATTTGACTCAAGCACCAATGAGATGGGCATTGACCATTTTGGATCAACACTCCCGATTCATTCAGATCATACCACTCAGAGATGTGACTGCTGCAAAGGTACATCATGCCTTTCTTGACAACTGGATTACGTATTTTGGTCCACCTCGCGTTATCCAGACTGATAATGGCAGACAATTCACGTCTAACCTGTTTGCTGAATTGGTGGAAATGTTGCGGGCTTCCCACCATTTTACCATCCGTTACCATCCACAGGCAAATGGACTGGTGGAACGTACCAACCGTGTGGTCAAAGCAGCTCTCCGATCCGTAGTAGGAGATCGGCCTGGAGAATGGCATAAGTATGTACCAGAACTACGACTAGCTCTCAACTCTGCCATACATCGCACCACTGGGGAGCAGCCTCTCTATCTTCTCACTGGACGACATGCTTACTTTCCAATAGGGCTCACAAACGAGGCTCTTTTTGGCGATAACAGCACCTTCCAGGAACGCCTAAAGACTGCTCGTCGTGCAGCTGTAGTAGCATCTAGAACTGCCCATGAAGTTAATGAGAGGGCATATAACAAGAGAGCCAAGGGGACTTTTGCCCCAGAAGAAGGAAACCTGGTCTGGTATAAGGAAATGGTGCCCCGTCCACTAGGTCCCAAGTGGCAGGGGCCTGCTCGTATATCCAAGAGGTTTGGCCCAGTGTCATTTGAGGTTCAACATTTAGATTCTGGCAAGGTTGTGCGAGCTCACCTTAATCACCTTCGACCTTATCACCCACCACAAGAGTTGTCGTATCCTGATGACAACATGGCTCCAGAGGAAGATGAACCATCTGCACCTGATGATCCCTGGGTAGCCATCCTCACAACCTGCGTACTCGACTTCACCCCTTGTAAGCCCACCACAGTCGCTGAACAAGAAACATAGGGACCTTGATCCAGTAAGCCTAGGCTCCATGCCATGCTGGGTCAAGGAATGCTGTTAGCTGTGTGCTAGGGACCTTGGATCAGTATGACCTGGCTTTGTGCTATGCTGACCAAGGAGTGCTGTTAGCTGTGTGCTAGGGAACTTGATGCCAGTGCGCCTTTGGCTATGTGCCACACTGGGTCAAGCAGTGCTGTTAGCTTTGTGCTAGGGACTCTGCTGTCAGTGAGCTCTTGGCTGTGTGCCACACTGAAGCAGAGATTGCTGTTAGATGTTTTGGGATTGTACTGCACAACATCCTGTCCTGTCCTGAGTGCTACCACGGACCAGAGGATGCC
>BOPN01002789.1:146083-148583 GCA_017312705.2 Penaeus japonicus | reverse complement strand
CCTTACACTCCCTCCACCTTCTTCTTACCCCCATCCTCCTCCTTACATCCCCTCCCCATCCTCCTTACTCCTCCACCTCCTCCTCCTCATTGCCCCCTCCACCTCCTCCTTACCCCCTCCTCATCCTCCTCCTTACTTCCCTATTACCCCCACCTTCCCCCCACCCTGACTCACCTTACTCGAGTCCCTCCTCCTCCTCCTTACCTCCCTATTACCCCCACCTCCCCCCCTCCTATCTGACTCACCTTACTCGAGTCCCTCCTCCTCCTTACCCCCTCCCTCTCCTCCTTACCTCCTATTTACCCCCACCTCCTCCCCCCCTCCTATGTGACTCACCTTACTCGAGTCCCTCCTCTGAATCCTCCCGCTGAGCGAGCGGTTCGAATCCCTCCGGTCCAAGACGGGGGCGGGGCGGGAGGGTTCTGGGGGGGTCTCGACACCGGCGCCTAGGCCTATACTGCTGCTGGCGGGCGACGGCGACCCCTCTCCGCTGTCCGTCCAACCCCCGGGCATCCTGCTGGAAGGTGGGGGGCGGGGGGGATAAGAAGATTGGGGAGGGAGAGGGGAGTGGGGGGAAGGTGAGATGGGGTGGGGGGGGGGGAGGAGACGGGAGAAAATGGAGGGGGACGGAGGGAAGAGGCAGGTGAAGAGGAGGGGAGGGGGGAGAAATGGAGGGGGGAAATATGTATATGTATATATATGTATATATATATATTTTATTTATTTATTTTTTATACATATACTGATAACATTAATAGTAACAAAAGTAATGTAATGATTATAAGAATTATGAAAATATGAATGTTAATGATGATAGAAAAATAATGATAATGCTAATTAAGATAATAATCATAATAATTATGATGATGAGGTTTTTTGATAATGATGATATTGATAATATCATAATGATAATGCCAATAATGATAATACTAATGATAATCATGATAATATGATAATATATATATTTTTTTCGTTTCATTCTTCCTCTTATCATCGTCATCATTATGTAGGCAACTAGATTATCATTATTGAATGTATTTTGATTGTTTTTGTGATAAAAAGTGGAGGCGGAGAATTAGTAGCAACAATATAGTAATAATGACAATAATGATAGTAACTATAATGATAACAACAATGATAAAGGCAGTAACGATAATGATCATGATAATCATGATAATGATGGTGAGAATAAAGATGATAATAATAAGAATCACAATAAGAGTAGTAATTATGATAATGATAATGAAAAAGGATGATAATAAAAGTAATGATAATGGTAGATATTACTAATGATAATATCTGATAATAACAAGAATATTGATAATATTGATAATAATAATGATAACAACTAATAATACCAATGATAATAATAGTAATAAAAACGATAATGCTAATAATAATGATAAAACAATAATATAAACGACAATGATGACATAAAATAAGAAAAAAGAGATGAAAAAAAAAAAATGATTATGATGATAATCACAATAATAACAACAACAATAGTAGCCATAACATCAAATACATAAACAGCAACACATAAAAACAATAATCCCTCATCCAGTAAGACATTAATCAAAGGAAGAACACTATTAATTTTTTTCCTTCCTTCCTTTCTATTTTTTCCCCTTTTTTTTTTTTTACAAAGAAGTAAAGTAGCACATGGCATGATTCAAAGAGGGAGGTTGCACAATACATAATAAAAAGAGAAACATAAGAGAATAAGGATTAATGGTCGGCTTTGTACCCGAGAGAGGTCGCGTTAGTGATGTGAGGAAAATGCCTTTGAGGAAAATCTTTTTTTTCTTCTTCTTTTTCCTTTTATATAAAAGGAAAATATGTGCGATCGAGATTAGTGAGAGAGATAGAGGGAGGGTGGGAGGGAGGGAGAGATAGATAGATAGATAGATAGAGAGAGAGAGAGGGAGAGGGAGGGAGAGTGAGTGAGTGAATGAGAGAGTGAAGTGAATAGAAAGGAGAGAAATAGAGAAAGAGAGAGAGAGAGAGAGAGAGAGAGAGAGAGAGATAGATAGATAGATAGATAGATAGATAGATAGATAGATAGATAGAGAGAGAGAGAGAGAGAGAGAGTGAAACAGAGATATATAGAGAAAGAGGGATATAGATTGATATATATATATATATATATATATATATATATATATATATATATATATATATATATATATATATATATATATATATAGAGAGAGAGAGAGAGAGAGAGAGAGAGAGAGAGAGAGAGAGAGAGAGAGAGAGAGAGAAGAGAGAGGGAGAGGGAGAGAGAGAGAGAGAGAGAGAGAGAAAGAGAAAGAGAGAGAGAGAGAGAGAGAGAGAGAGAGAGAGAGAGAGAGAGAGAGAGAGAGAGAGAGAGAGAGAGAGAGAGAGAGAGAGAGAGAGAGAGAGAGAGAGAGAGAGAGAGAGAGAGAGAGAGAGAGAAAGAAAGAAAGAAAGAAAAAAAAAGAAAGAGTAAAAGAGAGAGAAAAAGAGAGAGAAAGTA
>BOPN01002789.1:138583-141083 GCA_017312705.2 Penaeus japonicus | reverse complement strand
TTGTCACCATCGTCATTATCATCATCATTATCGTTGTCATTGTTATTATGGTAATTATTAACAGCATCATTATTATCATTGTCTTTTTCACTATTGCTATGCTTATCATAATCACTATTATCATTATTATAATTATCAGTCGTTTTTGTTATTATCCTTTTTTCATCATTACATTATTACTATTATCACTATTATCATCATCATCATCATACTGTTAGTATCATTATCATTACCATTATCAATATTATCATTATCATAATTCTTATCTTCAACATAATTAATCATTATCATCTGTAGTATTGTTCTCAATATCATTTCGAATATTGTCATTTTCACTCTTATTATCATCGTCATTATTATTGCTCTTATTATTATTGCTAATATCATGCTCATCATTATCATTGTCGTTATTATTATCTTTTCATCGATATCATTATTATCATTATCAATATTATCATTACCAATATTATCATTAACCTTTATTTTGTCATTATCATTATCATCATTATCATTATTGTCACCATCATTATCATGATTATCTTTGATCATCCTTGTTATCGTTATCACCATCATCATCATTAATAATGATAATTATTGTTCTCATTATCATTATCATCATCCACATCAAAATCATCACCATTCTTATTTCTATGATATTTTTCACAATTCACATTGTAAATATTCGTATTTATTTTCGATATTCCTCGAAACGAAAATACTCTGACGTCACGATTCCTTACCCCCATCCTCCTCCCCCACATCCCCTCCCCATCCCTCCTGCCCCCTCCCTCCTCCTCCTCCTTCTCATTGCCCCCCTCCCCCTCCTCCTTCCTTACTCCCTCCTCCTCCTCCTTACCTCCTTATTACCTCCTCCCCTCCGCATTGCCCCCTCCCCCTCCTCATTACCCCCTCCTCCCTTCCTTACCCCCTCCTCCTCCCTCCTTACCTCCTTATTACCCCTCCTCCTCCTCACGTCTCCTCCTTACCCCCTCCTCCTCCTCCTCCTCCTTACCTCCTTATTACCCCCACCTCCCCCCCTCCTATCTGACTCACCTTACTCGAGTCCCTCCTCCTCCTCCTTACCTCCTTATTACCCCCACCTCCCCCTCCTTACTTCCCTATTACCCCCTCTTCCCCCCCTCCTATCTGACTCACCTTACTCGAGTCCCTCCTCTGAATCCTCCCGCTGAGCGAGCGGGTTCGGAATCCCTCCGGTCCAAGACGGGGGCGGGGCGGAGGGCTCCGGGGGTCTCGACACCGGCGCCTAGGCCTATACTGCTGCTGGCGGGCGACGGCGACCCCTCGCCGCTGTCCGTCCAACCCCCGGGCATCCTGCTGGAAGGTGGGGGGCGGGGGGGATAAGAAGATTGGGGAGGGAGAGGGGAGTGGGGGAAGGTAAAGGGGGGGGAGACGGGAGGAAATGGAGGGGGAAGGAGGGAAGAGGCAGGTGAAGAGGAGGTGAGGGGGGGAGAAATGGAGGGGGGGGGGCAGTGAAGGTGAGGGGGGAGGAGGAGGGGGGAGATGAAGGCAGGAAAGAGGGAAGGGAAAAGCGAGGGGAAGGGAGGGAAGGAGGGGGGGAGGGAAGGAAGGAGATTGGAGAGTGGGGGAGGAAAGGAATGGGGAGTAGAAGAAGAAGGAAAAAGAAAAGAGGGGGAAGGAGAGGGAGGAGAAAACGTAACAGAGAGAAGGTGGGGGGGGGGGCGATAAAAGAAGAGAGATAGGGGCAAAGACAGAAGGGAGAACAGAGGAAAGAGAAAGGTTGATGAGAACGAGAGAGGGAGGGGAGACATAAAAGGAGGAAGGGAGGAGAATATGGAGGGTGACGGGAAGAAGGAGGGAGGAAGGAGGAAGAAGGAAGAGAGAAGAGAGATAGGGATGGAATGAGATGGAGGAGGATAACAGAGAGGAGGGTGGAGGAGGAAGAGAGGGATAAAAAGAGGGAAAGAAAGAGAAGAGAAAGAAGGAAGGGAATGGCAGGGGAGGGAAGGAGGATAAATAAAAAAATAAAAAGAATCAGGAAGAGGGAAGGAGAGACAAAAAGGGGCAAGAAGAAAAGGAAAATAGGGGTCGGGCGGAGGCAGAAGAGAGGAGAAAGGAACGAGATGGAATGGGAGGAGAGGGAAGAGAAAGAATAAAAATCCCGTATAAGATTATAATGATAATAATAATGGAAATATGTAAATAGGAATTTCTTTCAAGCAGGTTTAAAAGTATGATTTGGTTATGAAGATGAATATAATCATTTGTTATGATATTACTTATCGAGAATCATCAGTTGACTAATATATATATATAAAGAAATATACATATATATATATATATATATATATATATATATATATATATATATATATATATATATATATATATATACATACACACACACACACACACACACACACACACACACACACACACACACACATATATATATATATATATATATATATATATATATATATATATATATATATATATATATATATATATATTTTTTTTT
>BOPN01002789.1:123583-131083 GCA_017312705.2 Penaeus japonicus | reverse complement strand
CATCCCCTCCATCCCCTCCATCCCCTCCCTCCCCTCCCTCCCCTCCCTCCCCTCCCTCCCCTCCATCCCCTCCATCCCCTCCCTCCCCTCCCTCCCCTCCCTCCCCCTCCCTCCCTCCCTCCCCTCCCTCCCTCCCTCCCCTCCCTCCCCTCCTTCCTCCCCGTGACACTCGCTCCATCATCCTCTTGATCTCCGAGATCTGGCGAGCTTTAGTCCTACAAGACTTGGACTGACGTGAAGCCCTTGGCAGGTAGCATGTCTTTCACTTAGGGATGGAATATAATCCATCACACACACGCAAATAGACGCAGATAGAAACAAACATATAGATGTTCATAAATAAACGCATTTAGATACAAACAGAGATCAATTCACATATACACAAACATACGCAAACAAACCACAACATACATAACACATACCCACACACCCATACACACAAAACACAACACCCCTCCTCCCCCCACCACATACAACCCCCTCCCCCCCTCCCCCCCACCCCACATCCACACAAACGAACACACAGCCACACAAAATAAAGCCTCAAGACCTAAGCACATTCTCAAGACGCTTACATTTTTCCCAAGACGTCTGTTTGCGTGAACTAATGATCGTCCTGAAACCAAGATCCATTGTGAGATTGGCCCTTGTGCGCAGACCGGGTCTCTGTTTCGGAATTTTGATGGGAAATGGTTCCTGAAGTCTTATCTACCAATATGTTGTTACAATGGTTATCATCATCATCATTATTATTATTATTATTATTATTATTATTATTATCATTATTATTATCATTATTATTATTATTATTATCATTATTATTATTGTTTTTATTATTATTATTATTAGTAATAGTAGTAGTATTGTTATTAACATTATTGTTATTATCATCATCCTTGTTAATATCATTATTATTATTATTATTATTATCATTATTACTATTAGTAGTAGTAGTAGTAGTAGTAGTAGTATTGTTATTAACATTATTAACATCATCCTTGATATTATCATTATTACTATTTTTATTATTATTATCATTATTACTTTCATTATCATTATCATTATTATTATCATATCATCATTATTATCATTATTGTTATTATTACTAGTGTCTTCATTATTATCATTATAATCATCATCATCATCATTATTATTGTTATATTATTGTTATTATTGTAAACGTTATTATTATCATAATTATCATTATCATCGTTATCATCATTATCGCTATAACTTTTGTCATCATTATCATATCTATCATTATTATCATTACTATCATCATCATTATCATTTCATTATCATTATTATCATCACTATCATCACTGCCAGTATTACTATTATTATTATTATCATTATCATTATTACTATCCTCATTCCTACTTTCATAATCTTCATTATTGTTATCATTACTGTTATCACTGATATTATCATTCTCATTTTCACCAACAGTATCGCCATTATCATTGTTATTATCATATCATTGTCATCATCGTCATTATCATCATCATTATCGTTGTCATTGTTATTATGGTAATTATTAACAGCATCATTAATATCATTATCTTTTTCACTATTGATATGCTTATCATTATCACTATTATAATTATCAGTCGTTTTTGTTATCATTTTTTTTTCATCATTACATTATTACTATTATCACTATTACCATCATCATCATCATACTGTTAGTATCATTATCATCATTATCATTACCATTATCAATATTATCATTATCATAATTCTTATCTTCAACATAATTAATCATTATCATTTGTAGTATTGTTCTCAATATCATTTCGAATATTGTCATTTTCACTCTTATTATCATCGTAATTATTATTGCTCTTATTATTATTGCTAATATCATCCTCATCATTATCATTGTCGTTATTATTATCTTTTCATCGATATCATTATTATCATTATCAATATTATCATTACCAATATTATCATTAACCTTATTTTGTCATTATCATTATCATCATTATCATTATTGTCACCATCATTATCATGATTATCTTTGATCATCCTTGTTATCGTTATCACCATCATCATCATTAATAATGCTCATTATTGTTCTCATTATCATTATCATCATCCACATCAAAATCATCACCATCCTTATTTCTATAATATTTTCCACAATTGACATTGTAAATATTCGCATTTATTTTCGATATTCCTCGAAACGAAAATACTCTGACGTCACGATTCCTAGAGTAGGAGTAGACTTAGGGATTAGACGTAACGAGGCGATTCCCCCGTTAGTGACTTCGGGGTCATTAGATATGCTAATTGGCCAATTACCTCTTTCGTTTTGTCTGTCTGTCTGTCTCTGTCTCTTTCTCTCTCTCTGTCTGTCTCTCTCTCTCTCTTATTTCTATATGTCTATCTTGTTGTTCTCTCCCTCTTCTCTCTTATTGCCTTTCTTACCGTTCTCCCGTACATCATCCTCATTATCATTATTATCATTATCATTATCATCGCTATTATTATTGTCATTATTATTGTTGTTGTTATCATTATTCTCATTATTATTGTTGTTGTTATCATTATTCTCATTATCATTATAATGATAATGATAATGATAATAACAATGATAATAATAATAATAACAATAATAACAATAATAATGATAATTATTATTATCATCTTTGTTACTATCAGTATTATCATCATCAATATCTATTATCATCATCACCATTATCAATTTTCATCATCATTATAATTTCTATCATCATCATTATAATTTCTATTATCATTATATCTATGATTATCATCATCGTCATTATATTTACTAACAAATCACTACTTTGTTTCAGAAACTAAAGCTTTACAGGCAACTAGTTTCCTAACATTACTTGAGCTTAGACGAAAGTTTATATGGAACCTTAAAGTTCTTCCTTAAGCCTAAAAGAAAGTTTAATATGGTAATGGGATATAATATCTTTAACGTAAGTTCAAAGGAAAGGCAATCAACATCTTTTGATTTTAATCCTGATGGCAGAGTTATAGTGACTTATAGTGACTTATAGTGATTTATAGTGACTTATAGTGATTTATAATGATTTATGGTGATTAATAGTGACTTATAGTTATTTATAATGATTTATGGTGATTTATAGTGACTTATAGTGATTTATAATGATTTATGGTGATTAATAGTGACTTATAGTTATTTATAATGATTTATGGTGATTTATAGTGACTTATAGGGCTTTATAGTGACTTATAGTGATTTATATTGACTTATAGTGATTCATAGTGATTTATAGCCATTCCCTTCAGCTTCTATTCTGACGTCACCCTCGGCCTTAATGAAAACGCTACCATGTGTGGTTCGCGTGTGTGGTTCGCCGTCGAGGACTTGTTGCAGGTAGAGGATTGCAGTGGGCGTGACTTGTTGCTTCTATGGGAACGGTTGGGACGACTTGTTGACCGTAAGTTGGGTCCGGAGATTAGATCTTTTATGGAGAATGAACTTTTTTTTTTCTTCTTTTTTTTCATGGGTGGAAAGTTTGTTTATAAGGATTTTTTGATTGGAGATGGTAAGTTATTGAGTGATAGGTCTGGATTAAGAAATGTGAACATCGTTTATGTTTAGAGATTATCGTACATTAGTTTATTTTCTTTAGATATATATTGATTTTTTTATCATGTATATTTTTCTAATATTTTTATATGTATTTTTCAATTCATCTACAATTCTGAATGAAGAAGTTGATACATCACAGTGCTTTTTATTTTTGTTTTTGTCTTTGAATAATTTTGTTTTTGAACTTTTATTTCGGTTTTCCGTTTGCAAATATCTTTATTTATCTTTATTCACTTTTTACCGTTTGTTTACATCACTGTAGGTTGTTGTATCACATTCAACAATAATATCTATTTCATTCTAATAATGACTGGGACAACAACAATAAAAATGATAATAACTATATGAACAGGTGTAGTAGTAATGATAATGATAATAATTATAATAATAATAATAATGATATTGATAATGATGATAATGATGATTATAATGATGATTAAAACAGCATCTTCATTATTATCATAATTTCCAATGATAATGATAATAATGATAAATATACCGATAACACTAATAATAATACTGTCCCTTAATACACCCCTCCCCCCGCCCAACTCCAACCCTAACCCTCTAAATATATATATATATATATATATATATATATATATATATGATTATTATAATATTTATATATCTGTGTCCGTCTACACGGGATTTCTTGCGGCTCAAGGCAGGTAGTACGCAGATCCGTGTGAAGATGAAAAAACTACAGACATTTAACTTGTTGAGTTAAAATTTTATTTTTCTGAACATGATTTTACCAATAATTCAGAACACTCTCTGTCGTGTTACATTGGATATTTGAATTCATAATGAGAACAAGCCGGTTCTGCAAACTCTCTGCAAGTTGTACCAAACGTAGAAAGCAAGTCATATCTTCATAATAAAGACAGGCTAATAGATATGTATGCATGGAAACGAACATTTATAACTCTAGAGTACAGCTTTGCAAATGAGGCGGCGCTCACTTGCAAACCCAAACTCCCTTCTCTCGTTCGCTCGGAGTAGCGGGGAGAACAAGAAGGTGGCGCTGCCTGGTTGAGACGCTAAGCCTAAATCCGAGGTATTTTGAAATGCAAGGCGGGGTAGGGGGGCATCCCACCGCATGCCCGACGTTCCGCAGATAAACACCAAGAGGAAGATTAGAAACCACATACTTGGAGGGATGTTTTGGATTTTTTTTCTTTTTTCTTTTTCTTTTTTGGATTTTTTTTTCTCTCACTCTTGGATGGATAGCTTTAAGGAAATTTGAATTAAAGGAAGGAAGGGGTGGAGGAGCGTTTCGCACCTTTGTGTGTTTGTTGAGAGAGAGAGAGAGAGAGAGAGAGAGAGAGAGAGAGAGAGAGAGAGAGAGAGAGAGAGAGAGAGAGAGAGAGAGATGATGATGATGATGAAGTTGGTGATGATAGTGATAACGATGATAATAATGATAATGATAATAATAGTTATCATACTGGTAAAAACAATGATAGTAATAATGATTATAATGATAACAATGAAGACACCAAAACAACAACAATAACAACACTAAAATAATGATAATGACAATTATTGTAACAATGTAATATAATGATTATAATGATCATATTTTGAACAGTGATAATGATAATGGTGACGATGATAATAATGATTACTGTTTAATAAATATAATAATGATAATAGTCATACTAATGATAATGAGTGAGAATGATAATATGATAATGAAATGATAATACTAATACTAATAAGAAGGATATTAATGGTGGTGACAATAATAAAGATAATAATAATAAATATGATAATTATTAATGAGAATCAGAATGAAACTAAAATTAAGTACAAGAATAACGAAAAGAAAAACAACAATAATAAGAACAATGATAACACCAAAAACGACAACAAAAGCAATAATAACAACACAAAAAAAAGAAGGAAAGATAATTTTACTTATTTTCTTAGCAGAAGGTGAGGTGAGGCAGACATGTCTTGTCTGACATACGGACGGGAAATTCTTAGGCTTAGTGGTAGGAAAGAAATGTTTATTTTTTCTCTGTCTGTCTTTCTGTCTGTTTGTCTGTCTTTCTGTCTGTCTGTCTCTCTCTTTCTATCTCTCTCTATCTATCTATCTCTCTTTCTCTCTCTCTCTCTCCTTCTCTTTCCCTCTCGATCTCCCGATTTCTCCCTCTCTCTCTCTCTCTCTCTCTCTCTCTCTCTCTCTCCCTCTCCCTCTCCCTCTCCCTCTCCCTCTCTCTCTTCCTCTCCTCTCTCTCTCTCTCCCCTCTCCCCCTCCCTCTCTCTCTCCCTCTCCCTCTCCCTCTCCCTCTCCCTCTCCCTCTCCCTCTCCCTCTCCCTCTCTCTCTCCCTCTCCCTCTCCCTCTCCCTCTCCCTCTCCCTCTCCCTCTCCCTCTCCCTCTCCCTCTCCCTCTCCCTCTCCCTCTCCCCTCTCTCCCTCTCCCTCTCCTTCAAACTCGCTCTCCACCTCTCGTTCTCGTCCTGTTTCTCCTTCAGGCGCAGCCGGTGGGCACTCAATCGAGAATCATTCTCAACAAGCCTTTGCTATAAGGAAGATTAGAAGGAAGAACACATGGAAGGGGACGAAGGGAAGGAGGGAGAGAGGGAGAGGGGGAGGGAGGGAGGGGGGAGGGAGGGAGGGAGGGAGAGGGGGAGGGAGGGAAGGAGGGAGAGAGGGAGGGAGAGGGGGAGGAAGGGAGGGAGAGAGGGAGGGAGGGAAGGAGGGAAAGGGGGAGGAAGGGAGATAGGGAGAGAGGGCGGAAGGAAGGGAGGGAGGGAGGGAGGGAGGGAGGAAGGGAGAGAGGGAGAGGGGGAGGGAGAGAGGGAGGGAGGAAGGGAGGGAGGGAGGGAGGGAGGGAGGGAGGGAGGGAGGGAGGGAGGGAGGGAGGGAGGGGGGGAGGATAGAGGGAGAGGGAGAGAGGAAGGGGGGGAGGAAGGGAGAGAGGAAGGAAGGGAAGGGAGGCAAGGAGGGTTAGAAGCCGTTCTTGCTCCGCGGTGTTCACAGGTCTGGAACGGTTGCAGGTTCAACGTCGGTGCAACAAACGGCGTGTCTCAAGTTGCAAGAGCTGACAGCAACACACGAGGCGTCAGAAGGAAAGGAAAGAGGGAAAGTGAGAAGGGTATAAAGAGAATGTGAGAGAAAGAGGGAGTAAGAGATGGAGAGAGAGGGGAAGGGTGGAGATAGAGAAAGAAGATAGATAGATAGATAGAGAGAGAGAGAGAGAGAGAGAGGGAGAGAGAGAGAGAGAGAGAGAGAGAGAGAGAGAGAGAGAGAGAGAGAGAGAGAGAGAGAGAGAGAGAGAGAGAGAGAGAGAGAGAGAGAGAGAAGGAGACGAAAAGAGAGAGAGAGAGAGAGGGAGGGAGAGAGGGAAAGAAGAAGAGAAAGGTAGAGAGATAGAGAGCTAGTAAGAGAGAGAGAGAGAGAGAGGGAGGGAGAGAGAGAGAGAGAGAGAGAGAGAGAGAGAGAGAGAGAGAGAGAGAGAGAGAGAGAGAGAGAGAGAGAGGGAAAGAAGAAGAGAAAGGTAGAGAGAGAGAGAGCTAGTAAGAGAGAGAGAGAGAGAGAGAGAGAGAGAGAGAGAGAGAGAGAGAGAGAGAGAGAGAGAGAGAGAGAGAGAGAAAGAGGAAGATATATAGATAGATTGGTAGAAAGATAAATAGATAGATAGATAAAGAGATAGAGAGAGAGATCGTATCTTTCTTTCTTTCTTCGAAAAAGCAAGATCAATATATAATGATGATGTAATAATGACAATAATGAGATCAATGATAGAGGTAGCAATAAACATAGTAATAGAATAATGATGGTAATAATGAAAATGATAGTGATAACGAGTTAATTATTTGGGAAATTGTACTTTAAAGGCAGGAAATTTCTTATAATGAACAGGTCTTCCTTGTTGTCTCCCCCCTAGCGATAA
>BOPN01002789.1:106083-108583 GCA_017312705.2 Penaeus japonicus | reverse complement strand
TGCAAACAAAGAAACAATTAGTGAGTTGAAAGACGATGATATGGGGGGGAGGGAGGGGGGATGGAATCAAAGGGGGGAGGGGAAGGGGAGTAGAAGGAGAGGGGGGGAGGGGGGAGGCAGAGGGGAGAAGGGGAAAGGGGGGGTAGAGGGGAAAGTGGCGTCGACGGAGTGGGGGGAGTGGTAGGGAGAGAGTAGAAGGGGGGAGGAAGGGAGGGTAAAAAAGGTAGGGAGTTGGGGAAGAAGAAGAAAAAGAAGAGGGTGGAGAATGAGGGGAGGAGAAGAATGTGCTAAGGGGTAAGGGGTGAGATAGCAATGGAGGGACGGGAAAGAGGGAGAGGAGGCAGAGGAGGGGGGGAGGTATAAGGGGAAGGGAGGATGAGAAGGAGAAGGGCAAAGAGTAAGAATAAGGAGAAAAGGAGAGGTAGGGAGAAGAGACAGAGGGAGGGGGTAGGAAAGAGTTAAGAGGAAGAGGAGGGGAGGAGGGGGTAGAAGAGGTATGGAGGAGGGGTAAGGAGAAAGAAATGACAAGGGAAGGGGGGGGGGCGAAGAATGATGGGTGGGGGTGGGGGTATATTCAAGGAATTATATATCACTCCTATATCATTCACGAAGCATAGCGAGTGAATGACAAAAAAGAAGAAAAAGAAGAAAAATCATAAGTATAAGAACTGGAGAAGGTAAAAAAGAACAAAATGGAAGATAGTAAAAAAAGGAAAGAACACACAAAAAATACAAATTTAGGTAACGTATAATAATAAGGCTAATAAAACCAATAATTATCAAAAACGATGAATATGATGAAAATAATATTAATAATGATTATGATGATAATACGAACCATTGTGCAATAATGGTAATAACGATAATGATATAATAATAATAATGATGATAATGACAATGATACTAATGATTATAATGATAATGATTATGATGATAGCAATAATACGGTTGATAATGATGAAAATGATAATAATGACAACGACGATGATGATGATGATGATAGACAATAACAATACCAATAATGATAATAATGATTATAATGATAATAATGATAACAATAGAAAAAAATGATAATGCAAACACGAATGCAAACAGCTATACATAAAATTAGCAACAAATGCAAATCACGGGATGCACTTTGTGACAAAAAGTACTTGAAACATTTGTAATGACCCCCCACTCCTCTCTCTCTCTTTCTAGCCCTCTCTCTCTCTCTCTCTCTCTCTCTCTCTCTCTCTCTCTCTCTCTCTCTCTCTCTCTCTCTCTCTCTCTCTCTCTCTCTCTCTCTCTCTCTCTCTCTCTCTCTCTCTCTCTCTCTCTCTCTCTCTCTCTCTCTCTCTCTCTCTCACTCTCTCTCTCTCTCTCCTTTCCCTTCTTCTTCTTCTCTCTCTCTGTCTCTCTCTCTCTCTCTCTTACTCTCTCTCTCTCTCTCTCTCTCTCTCTCTCTCTCTCTCTCTCTCTCTCTCTCTCTCTCTCTCTCTCTCTCTCTCTCTCTCTCTCTCTCTCTCTCTCTCTCTCTCTCTCTCTCTCTCTCTCTCTCTCTCTCTCTCTCTCTCTCTCTCTCTCTCTCTCTCTCCCTCTCTCTCTCTCTCTCTTTCTCTCTCTCTCTCTCTCTCTCTCTCTCTCTCTCTCTCTCTCTCTCTCTCTCTCTCTCTCTCTCTCTCTCTCTCTTTATCTGTCTATTTGTCAATCTGTCTCTCTTTCTGTCTGTCGCTCTCCCTCTTTCTTTCACTCTCTCTCCCTCTCTCTCATTCTTTCTTCATCCCTCCCATCTTATCCCTCCCATGTCATCATCGTTCCCTACCTTCCTCTACCTATCCCCCTCCCCCTCCCCCAACCCCGACCCTCCCTGCTCCCTCTCTCCTTCCCTTTGAACCCCCTCCCCCCTACCCCCTCCCCCTCACATAACCTCTGCGTGTGCGACGGGAGAGGGAGGGGTGAGGGTGAGGGAGGGGAAGAGGAGGCATAAGAACAGTCCTTAATTATAGGGAACACGACAAGCTGGATGATAATCCCCCCTTCTCCCCCTCCCCCCTCCTCACCCTTCCCCCTTTCCCCCCCCCCTCCTCAACCTTCCCCCTCTCCCTTCTCCCTCTCAACCCCTCTATCGTGACAACTCGTGGGGTGGAGGGGGGAGGGAGTAGGGAGAGGGAAGGGGGAGAGGGGAGTGAGAAGGTGAGGGAATGGGTAAGGGAGGAAGAGGAAGGGGGAGGGGGAGGGGGAGGGGGAGGGGGAGGGAATGGAAAAGGGAAGGGGGAGATGAAATGAAGGAGGGAATGGAGAGGGAGAGAGGGAGAGGGGAGATTATGACAGTTATCGACTTTTTTTTTCTTTCTTTCTTTCTTTCTTTTGTCATACCGGACAAAATGCTCTCGTTTAAGGTCTATTATTCCTGTGGTTTTGTGTTACATAAGGTATTTTTGGAAACATTTTTTCCCATCATATTTTTTTGTCATTGTTACTGTTGCCAATGTTGATCATTGCCATTATAATCATTATT
>BOPN01002789.1:93583-96083 GCA_017312705.2 Penaeus japonicus | reverse complement strand
GTGGGGGAAGGAGGGAGGGATGGAGGAATGTGTGGGGGAGGGAGGGAGGAGTGTGAGTGGGAAGGAGGAAGGGAGGAGTATTTTTTTTTTTGGGGGGGAGGGAGGGAGGAGTGTGTGCGGGAGGGAGGGAGGGGGGAGAGAGGACGGATGTTTGTAGTCAAAAAGAGAAAGAGAGAAAGAGAGAGAGAGAGAGAGAGAAAGAAAAAGAGAGAGAGAGAAAGCAAGAGAGAACAAGAATAATAGACATAAAGAGATAAACAAACAGAGAAAGAGCAAGGCAGACGAAATGAAAATAAAAATATCATTCAACTGAGAAGAAAGTGGATACAGGAACAAGACGCCAATATGAATATGTAAATATACAAAAATAACAAGATTAAAGGAGATGGGAAACTAAATTAAAATAGGGATTAAAAAATCCTTTGAAGTAGCGGGATTTTACTTTATGAATTGGCGGCGTTGGTTATCAATGAATGTTGAATTGCAATTAAATGAATATCTCTATGCAAAGCAGACAGGTGAACTTTAAATGTGGCGTTTATTTGTTTTGTGTGTGTTTGTTTGTGTGTGTGTGTGTTTGTTTGTCTGTGTGTGTATGCGTGTGTGTGTGTGTATGTTTGTGTGTGTGTCTGTGTGTGTAAGTGTGTGTTTGTTTGTGTGTGTTTGTTTGTTTGTGTGTGTGTGTGTGTGTGTGTTCGTGTGTAAGTGTATTTTGTGTTTGTGTGTGTTTGTTTGTCTGTGTGTGTGTAAGTGTGTTTTGTGTTTGTGTGTGTGTGTGAGTGTGTGTGTTCTTGCGAGTGTAAGCATGTGTGGATCCATACGCGAACACAACCCACAAAGGAGTGCCCTGGAAATAATATCAATTCACATTCCCCACAGGTTATCGAAATACCCTCCCCCCCCCTCCTCCTCCCCATCTCTCCCCCCGGCCCCTCGAATAGCATATCCCTGCCCCCTCCCCTCCTTCTAGATAGAAGTAGAGATTGAGATCGGGGATAAGATAGAGATTGCGATAAAAATATAGATATAGGTAAGAATACAGACATAGGTAAAAATAGAGATGGAGATTGGTGTAATGACAGAGAAAGATATTGAGATAAAGATATGGAGATATGGATAAATGGATGAAGATAATGATTGGGATAGAGATACAGACAAATATAGAGGTAAAGGTAGAGGTATAGATACTATAAATAAGAAGATTGCGTTGAAGATAGAATAACAAAAAAAAGATAAGGATATATATATTCATATATGTATATATATACATATACATACATACATACATACATACATACATACATACATACATACATACATATATATATATATATATATATATATATATATATATATATATATATATATATATATATATACCTATCTCTCTCTCTCTCTCTCTCTCTCTCTCTCTCTCTCTCTCTCTCTCTCTCTCTCTCTCTCTCTCTCTCTCTCTCTCTCTCTCTCTCTATATATATATATATATATATATATATATATATATATATATATGGTGTAAAGAAAAATAGGATTTAGGGATAGAGAGAGAGCTGAGGATAAGATAAAGATATCTAAATAGAAATAGAGACATGATATAAAGCTCAAGCTAAAGCTAAAGATAAAAAGATAAGAAGTCGCGCCTAACCCCCCCCCCCCCCCACCCCACCCTCCTGCAAGCTTGCCCAGAGGACCCCCGCAAGTCTCACTGAGGATTCCCTGAGATTAAAGCTTTGTTAAAGAGGTCTCAACACAAGGCTACTCCATCGACCCCGCGCGCTATCGAGACAATGTGTGATACGCTCGAGGGATCGACCTTCTTTAGGTGCCTTTATGTGCCGTTTTGCTACGTTGAGCCAAGGTGAATTTCGACCTCGGTGCGTCGTCGAGTTTAGCATTGTCTGCGGTACTGTTTTCTCCTCCTAGGAATTAAGGGTGGGATTGATTCGCTTTCAAGGGTTGTAATAAGCCTTATGTTCTTTTAAATATAAGGCTTGGATATGAAGGATGGATGGATATTTCTAACTTGTGGTTCGACCTTAACAAACTTGTGAAACATTTTTACTCGCGAAGAAAATTCACTTCTGTCTTCAAAAGAAAAGTTAATTTATTGAAGGAAATGACAAGCTTGTAGTGGATATATTTCAGTTATATTTATATTTATATCCACGCTGCAGTTATATTTTTCTAGTAGCATATCATAACATATTTGTTATTTGCGCAGACACATGAGTAGTTCATGTATTCCTTTTTATCTACAATATACTAGTAGTATATATTCATGAAATAATTATGATGATAATGATGATGATGGTATTGATGATAATAATGATGATAGTAATAATAACGTTGATAATGATGATCAGAATAGTAATATTAACAATATTGATAATGATGATAATAATGTCCATGATAATGATGATAGTAATGATAATCAAGATAATTCTTATGATAATCATGTGATAATAATGATAATGATAATAACAATGACGATGATAGTAAT
>BOPN01002789.1:61083-66083 GCA_017312705.2 Penaeus japonicus | reverse complement strand
CATAGATAAACCTAAGATTCTCCTTACTTCAGTACAACATAAATCCATTACGATTTGTCGGCGTGGGTATCGGGTATCGGGTACCGGGTATCGGGACCGATCGGGTTATCGGTGCGTTATCGGACTCACATGGTGTCACGGGCAATGCAGTCTCGCCTACATGAGGGAAGAGAAATGAGAAGGAAGATAGACCGAAATAGCTCTGTTATATGTATGTGAGTTACCATAGGCCTATAGTCTATCACCACTTCGCTCTCTTTTTCCATTCAATATGAATTGTGGCAGAAATAAAATAACACTATACACAAAAGAGATTTATTGAAGAAACGAGACAATATTTTGGAAATCCAGCTGAAGATAAAATCCAGATGTATTTCGAAACTGTTGTCTCGTTTTTCCATCAATCTATCTTATGCATAGTGAGTTTATCTGACAAGTTATTATCAACACGGTAGAATGTTTTTGCCACTCATTTTAAGTCGTATTCATCTGAAAAGAAACCAAACATCTACCTACTTCATCGTATATTGAGAGCGGTTCTGAAGGTCTGCTTTCAGAGTATTTCTTTTGACAATGACAGCCGTTTAGAAGTTTCCAAGAGTCAGCATTTATCTAATAACGATTCTGGTAGAAGTAGGCCTAAGTCTAATATGCCTCTTCTTATCATCTTTATTTAGGTCTTTATATTATTATTATTATTGTTCTTCTTTCTTTATGTTTCTTCTAATTACAATTCTAGTTGCATTTTTTTTGTCATCCTTGTGCATTTCTTGCATTCATTTTATACTCATTTCCATCTCTTCTCTTTTCCTATCATCCTTCATGATTTTCTTCTTTCTTTTTCTCCTTCGGTTTCTTCAGTCATCTTTCCAATGTTTTTTTGTCATTCTTCAACAGCCTTCGTATTCTCATTATCTTTCTATCTTTTACTCCTTCCACATTTCAGTTTCTTCTCTCTATCTGCTGTTTTTCCTCTTCTCACCCTCTTTCTCCCCCCTTCCTTTCTTCACCATCCTCTTCCCTTCATTTTCTCTCATTTCCTTCCTATCTTCCCATCTTCTTAGCTTTCATTTCCTCTCTCTCTATCTTCCGATTTTCTAGTTTAATCTTCTCTTCCGTTCATTTCCTTTCCACTATTCATTTTCGCAAGTATTTCATCCTCGTCTCCTTCCACCCTCTTATCATCTCTTATTCCCTCTTTATTTAATCCGTCTCTCTCCCTCTCTATGTATTTAGTCCTCTTCCGCTCCTTAAAGCTCACACTATAACGAAGGGCACAATGCCTTTAATCTGATCTTCATACAATACTTTCATCCTGTTAATTCAACTTCTGCTTTTCTTGTTTGTCTTGAGAATCTTTGGGTTGTTATGATTATTATTATTGTGTTCATTATCATCCTTATCATTATTATTCTAATAATTATCAATGGCTATCTAATACCTTCCTTTATCTTTTTTAGTTTCTCTCTTTCTCTTGTTTTTTTCACTTTTCTCTTTTCTTCTTCTTCTTCTTCTCTCTCTCTCTCTCTGTCTCTCTCCCTTCTCCATTTCTCTCCCTCTCTCTCTGCTTGTGTGTTTTTCTTCCCCCAGTCTCCACTGTCCCCAGGCTCGCTCATTCTCTTCTCTTCTCAGAATTTTCGTCCACTCTTTCAAAACTACTTCTTTATTCATTAATTCACTCGTCATGTTATCTATTTTGCCCTTTCTCTCTCTCCCTAACGTATCCGAAGCCGTGTTGACGTGGGACCTGCCAGCCCTTCCTGTAGAGATCCCGCGGGACTCACCGTATATCCCTTTTCTCCCCTCCCCCTTCCTCTCTCATTCCCCCTCCTTTACCCTTGCTCCCTCTCTCTCTTTTCTTATTTTAACTACCCTCCGTTTCGTTCTTTCCTTCTCTTCTTTCTCTCTCTCTCTCTTTTTTTCTATTGACTTTCTTTTACTCTTTACCTCCCTCTCTATTCTCTTTCGTTCTCTCTCTGTATCTCATTTAGCTTCTCGCTCTCTGCCCCTTCCCTCTTTCTCTACACTCCTTTTTTGCTTCCTCTCACCCATCCCCTCTCCTTACTCTCCCCTCTTTCCTCTTCCATTCTCTCACCTTAACATTATCCGTCTCTCTCCTTTATCCTCCCCCTTTCCTCCTTTCTCTCTCTCTTTCCTCTCTCCTCACCCCCTTTCTTTCCCCGTTCAATTTCTCCCTTTTTTCCCATCTCTTTCCCCCTCCCTCCTTCCTTTCACAGCCAATCTTATCCCCATTTACGTTATCTCTCTCACTCTCTCTCCCTTCCCCATTTCGTCTCCTCCCTTTCTTCCCCCTCTCCCCATCCTCTCTCTCTCGGTCCTTCACTCCTCTCGCCATTCTCCCTCCCTCCTTCCCTCCTACCAACCTCTGTCCGCCCGAAACACAGCAACCATTGTCCGGTTGCAAGGTACGGCAATTTATATCTAACGTACGCTTACTCTTTTATTCATGTATGTCTTTACAATTATCTTTTTATATTATTGTTTCTTTCCCTTTCTTAAGCCTTTCCATGTGAGGCTATTTGATTTGAGGTACGCATTGAATTTCTCTCAACACATACAAATGCGATAGATTAATCAAAGTGTGCGTGAGAGACAGAGAGAGAAAACTGCTGCGCATATACGGAAACACACACAAACACAAACACAAACACACACATACACACAAACACACATACATGCATACATGTGTTTGTGTGTGTGTGTGTGTGTGTGTGTGTGTGTGTGTGTGTGTGTGTGCAGTCGCTAGATCAAAGTACGCTCCTCTTTAAGTAACAAAACCCCCACGCTTTTACAATCAATAAACAGTATGTACAGAAAAGAAAACATTCAGAAGTAATAACCTCCCCCCCCCCCCCCGTCAAAAACAACAACAAACCCGCATCTATATTCCATCTGTATAACTCCATCCCGCCCGAGTGTTATTAACGTGAACCCCCACTCGCACAGCGGGAAGTAAACATCATTACCATGAGTCATTACCAGATGACAACAGCATCTCCCGGAGATTTCTTCCTCATTTCGTCCTATTTAGATGAAACGTGCATGGAAATCTAAATATGGGCATTGCGAATTGAAATAATAATAATGATAATAATAGTGATGGGGATAGGGATGATAAATACATGTCTTAATAGGCGTAGCTTCTTTGTCTTTTATATGTATATTTTATATCAATATTATAGGAATTACTCACGTGCACTCTTATACCTCCCCACCCCCACCCCCACCCCGTTGTCCAACTCTCTCTTCCATTTTTCCTCTTCTTCTTTGCCTCTCCTTCTCTCGCTCCCTCCCTCCTTCCTCTCTCTTTCTCTCTCTCTCTCTCTCTCTCTCTCGAATTCTATCTTTCCCTCCCTTTTCCTCACGATTTTTTTTCTCTCTCTTTCCCTCTGTCTTTCTCTCTCCCTCTCTCTCTCTCTCTCTCTCTCTCTCTCTCTCTCTCTCTCTCTCTCTCTCTCTCTGTTATCCAGATTTCTTTTCCGCAACAGATATTGTGAAGAATTTTATTACATAGATCATTTTCTTGACATTCTTCTTCCATTAAAGTGAACAAAGACATTTTTTTAAATGATTCATCGAGAGAGGGGGGGGGATAGACAGAAAGTGAGAGAGAGTGAAAGGGAGCGAGCGAGTGAGAGAGAGAGAGAGAGAGAGAGAGAGAGAGAGAGAGAGAGAGAGAGAGAGAGAGAGAGAGAGAGAGAGAGAGAGAGAGAGAGAGAGAGAAGGAAAGAGAGAGAGAGATAATAAGAGAGAGGGAGAGATAGAGAGATAATAAGAGAGAGAGAGAGAGAGAGAGAGAGAGAGAGAGAGAGAGAGAGAGAGAGAGAGAGAGAGAGAGAGAGAGAGAGAGAGAGAGAGAAAATACAAAAATAGAGAGAGAAAGAGAAAGATAGAGAAAAAGAAATTGAGTGAGAGAAAGAGAAAGATAGAAAGAAAGAAAGAAAGAGAAAGATGGAGAGAGAAAGAGGAAGATGGAGAGAGAAAGAAAAAGAGAGAGAGAAAGAGAAAGAAAAAGAAAGAGAAAAATAAGATAGAGAGAAAGCGAAAGAGAGAGAAAGAAAGAGAAAGATGTAGAGAGAAAGAAAAAGAGAGAGAGAAAGAGAATGACGGAGAGATAAAGAGAGAGAGAGAGAGAAAGAGAAAGAAAAAAGAGAGAGAGAGAAAAAGAGAGAGAAAGAGAAAGATGGAGAGAGAAAGAAAGAGAGAGAGAAAGAAAAAGAGAGAGAAAGAGAAAGAAAGAGAGAGATAAAAGGAAAGAAGAAGGGAGGGAGGAAGAAAGAGAGAGAGAGAGGGAGATAAAGAGAGAGATAGATAGAGACGGACAGACACATATCTAAAAATGATATTAATGCAATGTCTATTAAAAAGAAAAAAAAAAGATAAAAGTGTCCCCACTGAAACGTCCAACGAAGTTAAATCTTCATTGCAATGCAGTGTTGCAATTGAGTCCGTTTTATTATACGTATTATTTTCATTCCGAAGTGTATTCAAATCTGCAGTATTTGTTCCAGATTTTATACCGTGGTTGTACACACACAAAAAAAAAAGAAAAAAAAAAAAAACTCTTTATAATATTTCTAAATCATTTCATGCGACTGAAAGAATTTAAAGTGCTGGAAAGGATTATATTTTTAGCAAAGCGAAAAAAAATATTAGTTTAATGTTATCGAAATTATCAGTTTGGTTGATTGTAATGCAGTATTTCTAAAAAGTTTATATTATCGTTAATGATTATACAGCATGATATTCCATATCTATCTATTACAATTTATCTATATATGTTATATCTATGTCTTTAAAGTTCAACATCATTTGTTTGTGATGTATATCCTGGTATGTTTTTATGGTATCAATTGCTTTCAAATTTTACACAAATTAATGGTGTGAATTCATATGAAATGGTGACATTTCCTGTTTCCTTGTTTCCCTTCATTCTCTGTTTCTGTCTCTCACCTCTTCTCTCTCTCTCTCTCATCTCC
>BOPN01002789.1:44624-50225 GCA_017312705.2 Penaeus japonicus | reverse complement strand
TATATATATGTGTGTTTGTGTGTGTGTGTGTGTGTGTGTGTGTGTGTGTGTGTGTGTGTGTGTGTGTGTGTGTGTGTTTGTATGACACATAACCATACGGTGTTTTACCATTATTATCATATTTTTAATAGTAATATTAAACAAAATTAGTGATGCCTTTCATAAATAGAAATATCTTAATAGACTAAATATATTCTTCTATCATAGTGTTACCAATGTAAGTGATATTAATACTGATTATTAAAGGCGTCATACTGCTCAGTGGTAGTGTCAATAAACACTATGCTAAGTGAAATCTGGATAATCATAATAAAAACACATTAACAAAAAGGATGATAATGATAATCTTAGCAGTAACCAGTTAGAAATTACACAATAAATATGATTATTAATTACTATCATTATGGTAATTACATAATTGTTATTACAATTTATGAGCATCTAATTAAGATCGCAATCAATAACAATATCACTTATATTTATTATGAATTTCTTCGATAGTTATTAACGTCAGGTATGTCGCTTTTTTTATGTATTACATTTTAAAAGATGTAAACATTGGACACATATAAACAGTCTTCATCTTTCCAAAATATCCTCGAAGTAGTAATCTGTAAGGTAACAATTATTATCAATCATATTCCCTGTATTAACCTAATCATCATATCCGAAGAGATTGTATCAACCATGATGAACTAAATGCACTGCACTTCCACTTATTGCATTTGTACTGCATTGCACTTCGATCACGATCATATAAAAATACCTATACCAGTAAACATACCCATACTCGTGCATACACCCCCCTATCTCTCTGTTCCGTTCATAGAATTAAGCGTTATCCTTCCTTAAAGCTGAATCTTCCATTACTGCAATCATAATCATCAACTTGAATAGAAAATGTTTGGGCAAAATAGTCTTCCTTCCTCCGCTTACAAATTCGCAAATTCACTGGCATCTTTACCAAACACCAATCTCACTGATTAAATGCAGGACGACAACAACAATACCTGTATTGATGAATCACCGTTTCATTTGATCAAAGATGAACAATGCATTCATTTCCAAAACTCACTTTCCTCTGCAGTTGCAAAATCCCGACGAAATTCGCTTAAAGGTTGGTGCGACAATCTCTATCACGTGCTTCCATCTCCTGTCTGTGGCCGGTACTTAGAGAATTCTTTCAGAGGTGATTGACACTTTCTCGTGTGTGTATTTTGATTTACTTCCTTCTCCGTTTGATATATATAGCACTCTCTTGACTCAGTTTATCGTAACCCGACCTCCAAAATATCTCAGACCGAAAGATAACATCGATTAGGAGGACTTGCCAATCGTGTTTAGGCCTACGGACATTCGCGGCCCGCCCATCATCCAATCCCCCCCCCGAAAAAAAGAGAGAGAAAAATGTTGAAGGGGAAAAAATAAAATTTGGGGATGAGCGGTTCACTGGCCCCTCTGGTAGAACCCAAAATAAAACGGTTCTCAGAGGGAGAGGACCTTTTCCATCCCTGTCGCCCCCCCCTCCACGCTAACCCATCTACTGACCTGCGAGTAGATGAATGAGCGAGCCACAAGTTTGGGTGTCCCCCCCCGTGAGTTCACATGCTTGGCTAACGTCCTCACTATCACAAGTTCACCAGCAAACTGAGTGAGCGGTTAGTGCTACACGCGCCGTTTATTGATTCCGGCCAAGTGCGCATGTGCAGTCCAGTCTCGAGTCTCGGGCAGCCAGGTTCCACACCAGCGGTTGTGTTTACCTCGCAAGCAGCCGCCTCGCAAAATCTTTTCCATCTTTGAACCTGGAACGCGATTTGCTGTTGCGAGGTGTTAGTGTGCTTTCCGGTCTGTCAGTGCGAAGGGTTCATGAGCTTTTAGAGACCACAGGTGTTCTTTGCAGGATCGATATTGCTGCAAGAGGAAGAGGAAGCAATTATGTTCTCCTTGCTAGTACGCCGAAGGTTCTTAATCCTTCTAAATTTTGCCCGATTGTCTTCTCCGCGCTTTACCACTAAAAAAAGCATTTAATAAATTTTCTAATTGTCTCCAGAGCGATGAATACATTACTCTTGTTTACACATCCGTAGCACGAGTCCACATTTGATCCCTAAGCATGCATGTGTGTATAGAGTGTATGCGAGTGTGAGTGTATGTTAGAGAGAGAGTGGTGCCTTCGTGCATGCGTGTGTATGTGTGTGTGTAGGCCTACTTGTGTGTACGTAAGGTACAGGTGTGAGGCCTACGGCTTAGAAGGCGTCGTGTGCCACCCAGAGATCTATAAGAGCCAGGTACTGAAGGACTCTCTTGTTCTATTAACGCGGGCCAGATTTTAGTGCACGAATTGCTGTCGGGTGATTTCAGAGATGTTCACATATCGCCTTTCAGTTTTAAATCCCAGTTACTTTTAGTCATTAGCACGGACCATTTACATCTAGTCATTTTCATGTACCATTTACGTCCGATCATTTTCATGTACCACTTACTTCCAGTCGTTTTCTAGTACCAATAATTTCCAGTCATTTCCACGTGCCACTTCCGGTCATTTTCACGTAACACTTACTTTCAGTTATTTTCACGTAACATTTATTTACTAGTCATTACTAGTCTTAGTTATATTCGAGTATTCGAGGCTATTATTTGAAAATGCTATTCTTAGTAATTTTCAAGTACCATTTATCTCTTGCTATTTACAAATACTGTTGAATGCTAGTCCGTTCAAGAACAAAATCCTAGAAATTTCTATATACTTGCTAGTGTTTGGAGCCTAATTCCTCTGGAGTTACTATCGACCGATGAAAATCCTAGTTACTCCTTCTCTTTTCTAGTTACTCTTCGCTTTTATAGTTTCAAATCTCGTTTTTATCCTGAAAATCCTAACCATTTAATTTCCTTTCGAGTTCCCATTTCTATTTCCTTTTTCGAAAGCTCACTTGTATGCATTTTCAAAGTCGACTTTTATGTGTTTACAAATTTTATTGTTATCTCTTTCCGAAATCCCAGTTTCATTCATTTTCGAAATCCCTCTTTTGTCCATTTATCGAAATCCCACTTTTATTCATTTTCAAATTCCCATTTGTCTTTATTTTCGAAATCCCACTTTTGTTTATTTTCGAATTCCCACTTTTATTTATTTTCGAAATCCCGCTATTATTTTTTTTCTTCATATTTCCACTTTTATTTATTTTCGAGATCCCACTTTCATTCATTTTCGAATTCCCACTTTTCATTTATTTTCGAAATGCCACTTTTTCCTATTTTTCATATTCCGCTTCTATTTACTTTCAATGCCCATTTATATTTTTCTTTGGGTTTGCAATTCTCTTTATTTTCAATTCCCACTTTTATTTTATCTTATTTATTTATATTATTTTTTTTTTATCTCACTTCTATTTATCCTTTTGTCTCATTTATTTCCAGTCATTGAAAAATCCACTGCAATTTATTCACTTTGAAATCCCTATTTATTTACCATTCTTACTTCCGTGTTTTTTTTTCTCTTCTTCTTCTTTCTTTCTTTCTTTCTTCATTTCCTTCATTTCTGCAGAGTGATTCCTTAATTTTTGTCTTTGATAACTACGGTATTTTTTCAATGATATATATATATATATTCTTTTTTAGAAAAATAACGTTTTCAGAAATAGTAAATTATCATATACGGTTTTAAGTTGCACTGATTACCATAATGGGAATGCAAAATAGAATGACATTAAATTTTATGAACTTCCTGATAAAAAAAATGGCTAAGGAAGTTGCTATTTCATACTTCTTGACGGCGATGGCGAAAATTCATGACGATGAAGATGATAGAAAGAGAAAGAGAGAGACATTAAGGGAGAGAAAGAATACGAGAGAGAGAGAGAGGAAAAGAGAAAGGGGTAGAGAGACAGAAAAGTAAAGAAGGGGGAAAGAAAAAAGGAATAAGGAAAGAGAGAGAAAAGATAAAAGGGGGAGAGAAAAGAGAGAGAGAGAGAGAGAGAGAGAGAGAGAGAGAGAGAGAGAGAGAGAGAGAGAGAGAGAGAGAGAGAGAGAGAGAGAGAGAGAGAGTAAGAGATAGAGAGAGAGAGAAAGAAAGAAAGAAAGAGAGAGAGAGACAGAAAGAGAGACTAACTTTGACAAGCTTATTGAGACAAGTGGTTACTTACATCTCAAAAGGATGAGGTAACATAAATTATCCTCTCCCCAATGTTAGTCCCTCTTTGGCCTCACATCTTTTATAAAACCTCACAGCTATATCAACATATTGAAATATATACAGTACGAAAGGCGGATTAATCACAAGCATACAGAAGTATATGCTTACATTTCTGAAAAGCTATAGAACAGTATAAATTATGACCCTCACCATGCTAAGTCCTCTCAAGAGGTCACATAATCACATACTTGAATATGTAACGTATATATATGTTAGCAGACATACGTATGCCCCTAGAGGAAAGAATTCATCAGAATTTCAATGAAAATATTTGTATTCAACGAATATTTGTTCATTCATCAGAATGTCAATGAAAATATTTGTATTCAATTGATCATAAATGATATTCACCCACATCTCAATAAAACCCTGCTTGGGCTATCTTAGTCTCGGCAAAAGGGAAGTCGCAGGCCTGTGTACACAATTACCAACTACAATTATGTAATTGATGCAAAATGTTTGTACTGGCCATTTCTAAACAGTCTGCGTTTTCTCTTCGTTTCTGTAAATATGAAGCATGGAACACTGTAAGATATAGTGTAGTAAGGTGTGTGACTTTGGTGACCTACACACCCTGTATTTTTTTTTTTATTTTTTTTTTCCTGTTCACTTGTCGGGACAACTAACTCTTAATAGTGTTTATACACAGAGTGTTTCCACTTGCTCTTGCCACTCCCATATGTAAAGTGTGTTCATCGCTAGATGCATATAGTGTTGCAAGGTTTCGCTCGTCTCAATCGACTCGCCTTTCCTAATCCCATCATAGTCTAACTGTATCTTCTTGATATTGCCTGCTTAAGAGTCTGAGCACTTTGAGTGTCCACCTCACATTTTAAAGCTGCCTCCTTCGCTACCTCGACTACAGCCTCATCAAGGGTGATACCGACCTGCGATGGGATCCAGACGAATGTAATCACACGTCCCTGGCCTCGCAGCTTATGAGCAATCAATCGGCACTCGATAATAATAAGCTGAAGCTCAGGGCCCTTGCTATTAAGTGAGTCCAGCGCTCCCCTGCTATCCACAAAGAAGAATGCATCTTTGTTATTTATTTATTTTTTTTTTTTAGTGCCGTCAATATTGCCTATAACTGTGTCGATGATATATGATTACTCGCTCTTATCCCACTGCTTGTGGTGACCACGGCACTCGCAGTGAACTGCCTGAGGATAATACGTGTTAGATTCTTTATCTTATGACCATATCTTGCTTTAAGTTGACCTGGTTCATACAGCCTCTTATTCATACTAAGGGGATCCACATCTGCATGAATCTCCTGATCTTCCCATGGTGCCACTTTGGGGAGTGTCTGACGCGAACGGCAAAAGTCCTTCAGGCCATAATAGTCTCTATCATTTTCAGCTCCTTCATATATCCTCGCCTATAAAAAGTCCTGGTGTTATTAAGAG
>BOPN01002789.1:27500-28981 GCA_017312705.2 Penaeus japonicus | reverse complement strand
TATATATATATATAAATTACGCATATACAAACAGTACTATACACACAGCACACGCACCCTCACACATAAACACAGACACACACAAAAGCCTAAATCCACACCCAAACCATACAGCAAGACTAGACCTCAACATCAGCCACAAAACGCATAACTCCATACATCCTCTACATGACCTCATCCATACATGACCTAAGAATGGATTAATGACCACGCCCCTTGACCCTAGACGCCGAGCACTTTCATAGCTATTTCTATTATTGTTGCAAATATTGCTAGTGCTACTTTTATCATTATTATGGTCATTATCATTATCATTATCATCGTTCTTATCATCAATATTGTTATCATCATCATTACTGATAATGGTGATATTATCTTTGTTATTATTGTGCGAGAATTGATTATATCGTCATTGTCATGATCATCATCTCTATTATCATTATCATTGTTTTTCATGTCATCATCATCATCAATAACACTTGCTGTCTTTATCGTCATTCTCATTATCATTATGACCATCATTCTTGTTCTTATCTTCATCATTATCATTATTATTTTCTATTTTATTGTTCTTCTCATTATCATTGTTATTATTTTCATCATTATTGATATTATCATTTTATCCACCATTATCATAATCATTGTTAATATCATTATTGGTATTGGTATTGTCATTGGTATTGTTACTATTATCACTATTATTATCATTATCATTAGTATTAGCATCATCACCATTGTTATCACCATCATTATTTTCATTCTCAGTATTGTTATTGTTGTTACTATTTTATTTATTATTGTTGTTGTTACTGTTGTTGTCCTAAATATTATTACTACCATTATCATTGCTAATAGCATTATCATTATCACTATTAAGATCATTATATTACGAGCATTATCATTATGATCATTATTGCTATCATCATCATTATTGTTGTTAGTACTGTTATCATTATCATTATCATCCTTATCCTTATTAATTATCCTCATTATTATCATAATCATCATTGTCATAATTTTTATTATCATTATTAGGATCATTATAATTTTTACTACAATTAGCATTTTTCTTTATGTTGTTATCACTAACATCACCTCTATCAGGCTACCCTTAGCAATAAAAAAGGACTGACCCGCTTCCTCTAAAGTATATACGTTAAGCTTAAGTGGAAATCTTTTAGGAACAAGTTCATCAGCTGAAATTTGTCTTTATATAAAAGCTCTATGAAAAGGAGAATGTATTTGTTCTTGATGGAGGGTAAATTGATGTCAAAAATAGAAGAAGGAAAATGTTTTACCCTTTTTGTGTCTCTTTCATTCTCTTGCTCTACTTATTATATATATATATTTTTTTTTTTGGTGTGTGTGTGTTTCGTTCTCTCGTTCTCTTATTTTTTTCTTTTCTTTTTTTTCCTCTTCTCTTTTTCTATCTATCTTCTCACTGTCTTCTCTTTTCTTTTCTTCTCCCTCTCTCTCGCTCT
>BOPN01002789.1:20000-22500 GCA_017312705.2 Penaeus japonicus | reverse complement strand
GATGCTATAAAGACGAGGAAATTATCCATTAAGAAAAACTCGGCATCTATTTAATGGCGACCCCGCTGGTCAGATATAAGACCACCTCAGGTCACTCAGAGACATTCACTCTCTCTCACACACACACCTGGACGGACACGCGGGGAGAGGTCAGCTCCCCTGCCTGAGTCTGACCTCCCGCCCCGCCCGCTTGACATCCGCCAAGCCATCGCTACCAAGTAATTATCTTTATATCACCTGTGCCGTTACCATTCAATACAGAAAGCAAGATCACCAGACTTTGGCATCAATAAACCTTTTGTGAGTACCCTTCACAGACAGGGAGAGACAGAGAGAGAGAGAAGAGAAAGATAGAAAGAGATAGATAGATAGACAGAGAAAGAGAGAGAGAGAGAGAATGAAAGAGAGAGAGAGAGAGAGAGAGAGAATGAAAGACAGAGAGAGAATGAGAGAGAAAATGAGAGAGAGAGAGAGAGAGAGAAAGAGAATGAGAGAGAGAGAGAGAGAGTGAGAGGGAGTAAGAATAAGAAAATGTATTAGAAACTTTATCCGACTATTAAAACTTTTCCAGTAAAGGAAGAGTTAGATTTCGTTAAACCTTGATATTTCTTACTTATTCATTCATTTCCATTCCGCCATCTTGTTTATTTGAGAATAATTAATAGAAGACGAAGGATAAGAGGATGAGGAAGAGATAGATAGGGAGGAGAAAGAAACGGAGGTGAAATATAAGAGAGAAAGGAGAGGGAGAGGAGAGGAATTTGGAAGAATTGAAAAAAAAACGAAAAGAAAGAGGAAAAGGAAGAAGAAAGGGAGGTTAGAGGGGGAGGAGAAAGAGAAGAGGAGGAGGGCGAGAATTAAGAGGACGAAAAGAAAATAATAATAATAAAAGAGAAGGAAAAGGGAAGAAGCAGAAAAGGAGGTGGAGAGTGAAAACGATAAATTAATAAAAAACAGAAGAGGAATAGGAAGTGTAGGAGAATTAGAAGGAAAAAAAAATTGAGAAAAGGTGGAGGAGGAAGAGGATTCTCACACGATGCCTACGAAAGCATGACTGTCGTATGAATGACATGATCACGCACATGGAACGTGATATAATAACGATTAAAAACAATTTGTTTTTAATAGTAACAATGTATCAATCACAAGATTAGTTGTATATACCTATATTGAATATTTGTAAATGAATTCATGATACAGAAAATCGTTGAAAACATGTAAGATTATATTATCATTAAGAAAAGCTTATAAAAAATAGAGTATGTTATGTTCTGAAGTATCTCATATCATCTGATAGATCCTATCAAATCATCTTTTAAACCATAGTATCTCATTTTATCTTCTATAATACATTATACCACACTCTAAGCCTATTATATGATCTTATTGAGTATATCATTCATTATTTTTTAGTATATCATCTACAGTATATTACAGTATCTTAAAAGTCTTTTAACACCATCATCATCACTTTTATGATTGAGGTTAATGTGAATGAGTCAAAAGTTGAAGGAGGAGAAGGACGAGGAGGAGGAGGAGGAGGAAGACGAGGAGGAGGAAGGGGGGAGGAAGAGATCGAGGAGGAAGAAAAGGAGGAAGAGGAAGAAGAGGAAGAGGAAGAAGAGGAGGAGGAGGAGGAGGAAGACGAGGAGGAGGAAGGGGGGAGGAAGAGATCGAGGAGGAAGAAAAGGAGGAAGAGGAAGAAGAGGAGGAGGAGGAGGAGGAAGAAGAGGAGGAGGTCGAGGAGGAAGAAGAAGAGGAGGAAGTCGAGGAGGAAGGAGAAGAGGAGGAAGTCGAGGAGGAGGAGAAAGAGGAGGAAGAGGAGAAGGAGGAGGAGTGGAAGGAAGAGAAAGCGGTGTCAGGAAGAGGAGGACGAGACGCAGGAGGAGGAACTAGAGAAGAAGGAAGAGGGATGGCTGGCGAAGAAAGAGGAGGAAAAGGAGGAAGAGGAGAGATAGGAAGAGGAAGAAAATGAAGAGAAAAATGAGGAGGGGGAGAAAAAAAAAGATGAAGAAGAAGACGGAGGAGGAAAATGAGAAGAAGGAAAACAAGATCAAGAATAAGAACAGAAAACACACAAATACACAAACACACACACACACACACACAAACACACTCACAAACAAACACACACAAACAAACACACACACACACGTATAACCCAACCTCCCAGCATCAACAGATCACTTCACTCCTCCCTCCTCCCTCCTCCCCCTCTCCCCCTCTCCCTCCGATCACCCATCACCTCCACCTCCACCCTCCCCCCCTGCCTCCTCCCTCCCCCATCTCATCGTCTAGCAAAATGGTGACGTCACTCACTTTCCAAAAAGGAGTGACGCGCAAAACAACTCTTTTTCGTTCTCTTTTTTTCTAACCAATTCTTCGTTTCTCTCTCTCTCTCTCTCTCTCTCTCTCTCTCTCTCTCTCTCTCTCTCTCTAATCATTTAGTAAGGTCATAGGTTGCAGGGTCATTTTACATAGGAGTGTTCAATTAATTTAT
>BOPN01002788.1:189533-190978 GCA_017312705.2 Penaeus japonicus | reverse complement strand
AAAAAGGAAAGGGGTACAGGGAAGGAAAGGAAAGAACGGGGAGGGATATAGGAAGGGGAACACAGAAAAAGGAAGGGGGGCGAGAACCGGGAAGGAGGAGGGTGAAAAAAAGAGGAAGAGGAAGACGGGGAAAGCGAAGAGGGAAGGGTCAAAGGAAGGGAAGAGCTCACACATGCGTCCCGTAAGAGTTGACTTGACTCAGGTGAGGCGGCACGAAGTCTTCAGGTTTGATCATCGCCTTGATTCGCTGCGGAAGAGAAAGAGAGATAGAAAGAGATAGAGATAGAGAGATGTTGATGTCAGCGCTTGGAGTACGTGTGGCGAGATTTCTTTCTTTCTTTTTTAATTTTTTATTATTAGAAAATTGTTAGGTTTAGTGAGTTTTTTTCTAAATTGATATCATTATGGTTATCATTTCTATTGTTGTCATTATCATTGTTATCATTATTATGACAATCATCATCGTCTTCATTATCATTATTGGTATTAATGTGATTATAATCATAATTATCGTTATTATTATTAGTAGTGCTATCATTATTATTATTATCATTATCATCATTGTTATAGTAATAATTATTATCATTATCATTAACACCATCATTATCATTAGTATTGTCTTTGCTGTTCCAACGAACACAAGGAGACAGTTACATGTATAAACATAAACTGTAACATGTTTAATCTTCCTTTCCAGATACTCAGACTATAAGAAAGGTAAGAATAGTCAAATTTGTGGATAACTCATCTTGTAAGACAGAATCCCCAAGTGCCGAGCAAAGTTTGAGTGACGACTACATTTTGGTGGAGACGAGGCTCCAGCAAAAACCACTTCAAGCGACCCAAGATGAGACGCCAGCTGACGCTGATGAAGACAAGAAGTTTTCAGCTAAAGACCGAGAAGAGATACCAGTGGGTGAAGATACAGAAAGAAGATATCCATCCAGAGAAAGAAAGAAACCCTCGAGGTTAGATGACTATGTTACAGATGATCAGGACGATAGTATCTCCAGTGTGACGCATACTAGCTTTATACATCACTGCTATCGAATGTCACATGACCCAGTACCAGTCACCTACCAAGAAGCTATAGCATCTCCAGAAGGACATCAATGGAAGAAAGCCATGGATGAGATTGCTTCACTGCAGGACAACAACACCTACGAACTCACTACACTACCCAAGAATCGCACAGCAGTGGGTGGAAGATGGGTTTATCAAGTGAAACCTGGACCTAACGGCAAAGAAAAATTCAAAGCAAGATATGTTGCCAAGGGATATTCACAGGTAAAGGATGTCGACTATGAAGAGACTTTTGCGCCAACATCAAGAATGTTTACACTCCGCACTTTACTGGATGTAGCTGTACAAAAAAACTTGATAATACATCAAATGGACGTCAAGACAGCTTATTTGAATGCGGATATTGATCATGAAATATATGT
>BOPN01002788.1:172033-177033 GCA_017312705.2 Penaeus japonicus | reverse complement strand
GAAGCAAGACAGTTCAAGAGCTTTACACGAAATCACTGCTTCACTGCTTCATATGTAACAGTACCATTGAGAATTTACAACACGCACTAACAACAAGTTCCAAGAGATCCACAACTGCATATATCAGGAAAAAAAAACAAGAAGAAGAAGAGAAGAAAATACCTTCGTTAACTTCTAGGGAGATTTGTGTATCAATAGACACAACAAGATTTGTATCATTTCCGAGAGGTTCGAGAGGTTTCGACTGTGTGAGAGAGAGACAGGAGGAGATGGCCGCTATGAGGGAGCGAAGAGAGGCTAGGTTACTGCAGGAGGAAAGGTGTGACTCTAGGTGAAGTAAGGTGGCATGGGAGGGACAGGGGGAGGACGGGGGCGCCGGGTTGTGGGGAGGAAAAGAGGAGGCGGTAGGGAAGGGGAAGGGGAGGTCGAGTTGTGAAAGGTGGAGGAGGAGGAGGTGGAGGAGGAGGAGAAGGAGGAGGAGGTGGTGGAGGAGGAGGAGAATGAGGAGGAGGAGGAGGAGGATGAGGAGAATGAGGAGGAGGAGGAGGAGGTGGAAGAAGAGGAGGAACGGAAGCCGCGGCGGCAGCTCAATCCCCGAGCCTCGAACCCCATTCAACATGGCTGCTGTTCAGTGAGGTTAGGCAGGTCTCGGAGGCAGTTTCGGAAGACGCATCTCCGCACACACACGCACACACACACACACACAGACAGACAGACACACAGACACTCAAACGTTACGTATATGAACACAAATCTATCGACAGTGTTTTTATAAGAGCTACGGAAGACGACAACTGTGAAAGGAGAGACAAGCAGAGCCGGCGGGGCAAATGGCTGTTACCACCGCCACCTCTACGATACACAGTGACCGGCACTGAGCGACTTATTTACTTACTTACTTACGCCATGTACGAAAAAAAGAAAAAAAAGAAAAGAAAAACGACTCCCACACACGGGGGAAAACACCTCATATATTATAAGGAACATGTACTTCTGAACGACATACGCACAAGAGGAGAAAGGTACATCAGAACAAGCACAAGAACAATTTGTCTTGATGACCGCTATTCTACCTCACCGGGAAGAACACTCAACATAAAAACATTGTTATTTCATATCTACACCATTTACACCACCAACACACATTAAGGCTGACTCACTCAACCGTAATAAACAGAAATACGTATAACATATCATTATTTACCTATTCTAAGAGACCTGTACAAAACTTCGTTTTTAATATTCAAAATATTCATTTGTATTTGCTGTGACAAAATATTTCTTCACATCCAACGACCATAAAGAGACAGCTGCACAGTACATATAATCTTAACTGGTAACATATTTAACCTACTGGCAACTCTAAACTTTTTTTAAAATACACGGTGTTAATCTACAGCATACGTGTTACATGTTGAATAATCCCTTAACAAAAACGTCGATGTTGAGAACCATACACTCCGGCCGTCTCATTCCGCCTCAACACCAAAAGGAACTTAACGTCAACAAAAGGAAACGTGTCTTCGGGAGGACGCACGCTACCAGTTCGTCGCCAGGAGGAAAAAGGACTTGTCGTCGGTCTGGGATCTTTGTGGGTTTTTTCCTTCGATCAAGTCCTTTTTTTTTTGTTCTTGGCGACCTGGTGGTTGTGTATTTTTATTTTTTTTTTTTTTTTTTTTTAATTATCAACAGAAACAGATTAACAGGGATAGACTTCTGCGTAATGTGAATCGAGTTGTGTGCGTACGTTGTCGCAACTCGTAATATTTATCACTTAATTTCTACCACGTAACTATTTTAAACATAAATAAAGGCTAATAAAGATGGATATACTCTTACTTTACGTTGATCTCATATACTTCTTCAAGCCAAATAGTGATTCCTGAATTCGTTTGATATATTGGAAATCACAATGATACATGTTTATAACATATATATCTGACGCGTCAAGTCTTACTGCTTTTATATTTAAAAAATCATTTGTTATTCTCCATCTATAATCCTGTACTTTTACCTTATAATACCATCAGATTAGTTACATTATGGTCGTACTATCAGTGGCTTTGTTAATTCATTATTACGTGACTTTGGCTCTAAGAAGACATCATGAGAAACAAACTTATATTTGTGACTAACTGCAAGTGTTTCTTGGTAGACATGTACTTCTCTTACTTAAAACACACTTTCACTTTTTCTATATTTAACACTGTACATTAATACGTATTACAGAATACAAGTTATCATATATCTGCAACAGACATTACGTTATACAAAAGCAATTTATTCCGATTTGCATATGCTCTATTTACAAAGCAGGAGGGTCGTATTTATACTGCAGAGAGAAATTTGTTGTTGTTTTCTTTTGTAGTCAGATTATTGTGCGCATACAGGCGTCCTCGGATACATTCATTGTAGACAGTTACACAAGAAAACAAACAAACAATAAGAACAGAAAAAAACAACAACAGGATTATCCATGCGCTGAATTCAAGAAAAATTCAAACCTTATATATTTGTTTTACTCTTTTTGTGTGATTCGTAAGTCACTTTTTATCGTGATATGTAAAACCTCTGACACTACACAATATCGGTATATATATATCAGTGCATCCTTCAATCCTTCGCAATTATCCTCGTGCCAGCAGGGTCCTTCGAGGGATAGGGCGTTGCAGACTGAAGGAGGCGAGGCGTGAGTCGGTCCCGGGGTAGAGGAGGAGGAGGAGGAGGAGGAGGAGGAAGGGGAGGAGGAGGAGGAAGGGAAAAGGAGGGGGAAAAAGGAAAGGGGTACAGGGAAGGAAAGGAAAGAACGGGGAGGGATATAGGAAGGGGAACACAGAAAAAGGAAGGGGGGCGAGAACCGGGAAGGAGGAGGAGGGTGAAAAAAGGAGGAAGAGGAAGACGGGGAAAGCGAAGAGGGAAGGGAAGAGCTCACACATGCGTCCCGTAAGAGTTGACTTGACTCAGTTGAGGCGGCACGAAGTCTTCAGGTTTGATCATCGCCTTGATTCGCTGCGGAAGAGAAAGAGAGATAGAGACAGAGATAGAGATAGAGAGATGTTGATGTCAGCGCTTGGAGTACGTGTGGCGAGATTTCTTTCTTTCTTTTTTCATCTTTTATTTTTAGGAAATGGTTAGGTTTAGTGAGTTTTTTTTGTTTTGTTTTTTTATCTGAATTGATATCATTATGGTTATCATTTATATTGTTGTCATTATCATTGTTATCATTATCATGACAATCATCATCGTCTTTATTATCATTATTGGTATTAATGTGATTATAATCATAATTATCGTCATTAGTAGTAGTAGTTCTATCATTATTATTATTATCATTATCATCATTGTTATAGTAATAATTATTATCATTATCATTAACACCATCATTATCATTAGTATTGTCATTGCTGTTCCAACGAACACATGGAGACAGCTACATGTATAAACATAAACTGTAACATGTTTAATCTTCCTTATCTCCCTACCTCCCTACCTCCCTCCCTCCCTCCCATACCTCTCGCTGATCCTCTCCCCTCTATCCCCTCCTTCTCCTATCCCTTTCTCTCCCTCTCTCCCGTCCCACTCCCCTCTTTCCCCTCTCTCTTTCTCTCCCTCACTCCCCTCTTTCTCCTCTCCTTTTTTCTCTCTCTTCCCACTCCACTCTTTCTTCTCTCCCTTCATCTCCCTCTCTCCCCTCCTACTCCCCTCTTTCTCCTCTCCCTTTCTCTTCTTCTCTCCCCTCCCACTCCCCTCTTTCTCCTCTCCCTTTCTCTCACTCTCTCCCCTCCCACTCCCCTCTTTCTCCTCTCCCTTTCTCCCCTCCCACTCGCCCCTCTCCCTCTCTCTCCATCCCACTCGTCCCTTTCCCCTCTCCCTTTCTCTCCCTCTCTCTTTTTCTCCCTTTCTCTCCCTCTTTCCCCTCTCTCTTTCTCTCCCTCTCTCCCCTCTCCCTTTCTCTCCCCTCTCCCTTTCTCTCCCTCTCTCCCTTTCTCTCCCTCTCTTCCCCTCCCATTTGCCCCTTTCCCTTCTCCCTTTCTCTCCTCTCCCACTCCCCTCTTTTTCCTATCCCTTTCTCTCCCCTCCCACTCCCCTCTTTTTCCTATCCCTTTCTCTCCCCTCCCACTCCCCTCTTTCTATTCTCCCTTTCTCTCCTTCTCTCTCCCCCTCTCCCCTTCCACTCACCCCTCCCACTCGCCCCTTTCCCCTTTCCCCTTCCCCAACCCCCCCATCTCCCCCACCCCTCTCCAACCCCCATCCCAGCCCCATCCCCCTAACCCCCACCCAAACCCCATCCCCCACCCCTCACCCACCTCAACCCCTAACCCCAATCCCCATCCCCAACCCCCATCCCAGTTCCCAGCTCCCCCCTGTCTCACTCCCATCTCCTCATCTCCTTGAACTCCCCTCCTCCAACCCCTCCCCTCACCTCTCATCCCCCCCACACACACACAAACTCACCTCTCTGAAGGACCCCGAAGTCACGATGAACATGTACATGATGTAGAGCGGAATGCACACGATGGAGGAGCAGGTGAGGGCCCAGCCTAAGACCACACCCCAGCCAGGTAAGTTCAGCGAATCGGATCCATCGTTGAGGGCGAACGAACACACGAACAACACCTGTGACGGAGAGGAGGCGGGGTTAGATGCGTGGGCAGAGGGGAGGGTGTGTGCTTACGCGAAATAAGGACAAGTAGATGGTTGTAAATATGTTTATATATATACACATGCACGCGCGGACACATACATGCATACACACATACATGCATGCATATATACACACACACACACACATACACACACACACACACACACACATATATATACGCACACACACACACACACACACACACACATATATATATATATACATATATATGTATATATATATATATATATATATATATATATATATATATATATATATGTGTGTGTGTGTATATATATATATATATATATATACATATATATATATATATATATATATATATATATATATATAT
>BOPN01002788.1:157033-159533 GCA_017312705.2 Penaeus japonicus | reverse complement strand
GTCCCCATCTTTCCTCCCTTCCCTTCTTCTTCACGTCTCCCTATCCCCCTACTCCCCCTCCTTGCCTACTTGCCCAATATCCGTATGTTCTACGCCCTTCCATCTCCCTTACTTCTCCCCACTCCCTTACCTCCTTTCCTCCCATCATCTCCCTTCTTGTCCCTGCCTCCTCTCCTTACCCCTTATCGCTCCCCTCCCCTCCTCTCCCCCTCTCCCTTCCCCTTCCTTTCCCATCCCATCCCATCCCATCCCCTCCCCTCTCATCCCTTCCCAACTGTTTCCAGAACTTTGGTTGATGCACCGTAACATCGACAGAGGTTTTCCTCACCTTTTTCTTCAATTACAAAACTTACTACTTGGCAAGTTACATGTTACACATCACCCCCCCCCCTGTAAGTCACCCCCCACCCCCTCTCCACACCCCCTATCTCCCCCTCACCTCCCTCATATACCCCCCCCTTCTCCCTTGTCCCCATAGCTCGTTCCCGTGAGTCGCCAACCACCTCTCCTACTCCCCCCCTTTCTTCCCATCTCTACTCCCTTTCCTCCTCCCTTTACTCCCCTTTCTCCTAGGTCCCCATCTTTCCTCTCTCCCTTTCTTCTTCACGTCTCCCTATCCCCCTACTCCCCCTCCTTGCCTACTTCCCCAACACCCGGATGTTCTACGCCCTTCCATCTCCCTTATTTCTCCCCACTCCCTTACCTCCTTTCCTCCCATCCTCTCCCTTCTTGTCCCTGCCTCCTCTCCTTACCCCTTATCGCTCCCCTCCCCTCTCCCTTCCCCTCCCCTTCCCCTCTCCTCTCCCCTCCCTTCCACTCCCCTACCCTACCCTCCTCATCCCTCCCTCCCGTCCCCTCCCTCCCCTCCTCTCCTCTCTCCTTCCCCTCTCCTCCCTCCCCTCCTCTCCTCTCCTCTCTCCTTACTCTTCCCCTCCCTTCCCTTCCCTCTCCTCACCCCCTTCCCTCTCCCCTCCTGTCCCCACCCCTCTCACCCCTCTTCCTTCCCGTCCCCACCCCTCTCCCCCCTCCACTCCCTCCCGTCCCCACCCCTCACCCCTCTCCCCTCCCGTCCCGTCCCCACCCCTCCCTCCCCTCCCGTCCCCACCCCTCACCCCTCTCCCCTCCCTCCTATCCCAACCCCTCACCCCTCCCTCCCCTCCTGTCCCCACCTCTCACCCCTCCCTCCCCTCCCTCCCCTCTTTTCCTCTCACCTCCCCTCACCTCTCCCTCCCCTCCCGTCCCCACCCCTCTCTCCCCTCCTGTCTCCCTCCCTGTCCCCACCTCCCTCACCCCTCCCCTCCTCACCCTCACCCCTCATCCCTCCTCTCTCCTGCTCCTACCCCCTCACCCCCCACCACCCCTCCCTCCCCTCCTCCTATCCCCTTCACCCCTCCCCTCCCTCCCATCTCTCTTTCACCCTCCCTTCCCCGACCTCTCAGAATGGCGTGCCGAGCCTGAGGCCAATTACCCACAAACAAGGTGATAGGGCGGCCTTCCGAACGACGTTACGGCTCGGAACTTATCTCTCGTGGCACGTAATGACCGGGTTAGGAGTCGGGGCTGGCTGGCCGGCCGGCGAGAGGGTGCTTGTTCTTTTTTTCTTTTTTTCCTGACCCCTTTTTTTTGTGTCATTAAGGTTCATTCGTCCGAGGGGAGAGGATAGGGCGGGCGGGGGGCGGGTCATTAGGTATTCGTTGAGATGTGCTCGAGTGAGGTCGTACTCGAACGTCGGGAGAAGCTTATGAATTAATGAATCTCGAATCTCGAACTAGTGTATCGGAATCGGGGTTCTGAATTAGTGAATCATCGCCCCCCCCCCCCCACCAAAAAAAAAAAAAAAAAAAAAAAAAAAAAAAGAGAGAACGGAGTGACTGCATAATTATATATATACACGCATATATATATATATATATACATATATATGTGTGTGTATAAAAAAACAATACACACACACACACACATACATACAAACACACACACCTTTTTCTTCATTCTTCTCCTAAGATCATCTTAGATTTAAATTCAACATGTAACACCTTAGAGTTGACCTGACTTTATGACAATGGGTGTACAAAGCAGTGACACTGTTTCTCGAGAGCACTTTGTATGACACGTGAATATATGACACGGGATGCGTATAGCACATGTTAGACACTTGTTGTGCGTTTATGACATAACTGGCATAAAAGTATGACCCCTGTTGTGAGTTTATGACACTTGTTACATGGGTGTATGAAACTTGTTGCGTGAGTGTGTGACATTTGTTGCCCGTGGACGATGGGTATATGACACACTTGCTCGTGGGCAGTGGGTACATGACGAATGTTGCGTAAGTGTACAACACCTGGGCAGTGTATAAAATAACAGTGTGTAAATTTATAACACCCGAAGGCAATGAGCATCTGCCATCAATGCGTGGGTTTACGACACCTGTTACTCGATGACAAAGACAGTATGACACTTGTTGCGTGAGAATGTCTGACACAGCGGACGCCTTGCC
>BOPN01002788.1:142033-147033 GCA_017312705.2 Penaeus japonicus | reverse complement strand
ATTAGTAAACACAAGGATCTCGCGTAATTGATATGACTAAGTGAGTTTGGACTTCCGGTGAGAAACCCCCTGACATGTATTAATATTTCCCAACGCAACTATAGTCATTACCTTCAAAGTTCAGTTGAGTGAATACTGTTTAGCTGTGATGCCAAGTTGGGTTACGGGCTTGCCTCTTAATAGAGATGGATTTTTTTTTTATCATTATTATTATTATTATTATTATTATTTTTGTTTTTTTTTTTTTTTTTTTTTTTTTTTTTTTTTTTTTTTTTTGCATTTTTTTTGGGGGGGGTTCTTTTCAGAGATACGCTAAAATGATTATTAGTTGTAATGTTACTATGGTTTATGGTATAGTGTGGGAATAGATTGCGGTTTTTAATGGGATATGATCGATATAAAGATGAGATATTTTGTGAAATTGTATTTATTTGTGTGATTATGTATTGTGTATGGGTATTATTGTCCGTAATTATGTATTCTGTTTATGTGAGTTTCTAATGTATAGCATTCTTAAAGTGATGATACCCATCTGCTTGAGATGTTAATCGTGAAAATGTTAATCTAATGGGCTCAATTAATCTATACTCCCTACAAAATATGAATATATAATGATATTCCCTATTTTGGCAAATTACAGTTATATAATAAATACAATTTCTTTGAAAGCGATTACCCGATTCCGATAGAATAAAACCCATTTAATTACCAGCGCCTATAAGATATTTTCCTTCTCAAAAACAACAAAGTAAACACAAACACACAAACACATCCGAATCCCTCTGCCACCGCCAAACTTGTTTCCTCAATTTAGATAAATGACTTCCTTAAGATATGCATAACAAAGCAAAGCGAAGTCTAATGACAGGCTCTGAGTCCAACATGTCTGGAACATGTCGGGGTCGTGCGGTGAGAGAATTCCTTTTTTTTCTTTTCTTTTTTAATAATAACTTCTTCCGTCTGCGGTGTCATTAGTTCGTAATCCCTTTTGTAAGACCTCATTTTTGTTGTTATTTGAGGAAGATTTGGAAAGGCAGAGATTTTATCTTTTCTTTTTTTCTTTCTTTCGAGTGAAGTTTTCTAGTTTTAGTTTTTTTTCTCTTTCTCTCTTTCTCTCTCGCATTCTTTCTTTCTCTTTTTCTTTCTCTTTTTTTTCTCTCCCTCCCTCTCTCTCTCTCTCTCTCTCTCTCTCACTCTCTCTCTTTCTCTCTCACTCTCACTCTTTATTGCTTATATTATTTTTGTTTTCATCATGATGTGTAACAAAATGAAAACAAAACGAAAGTCACACTATAAGTAGACAAGATAATAACAAGACACTCGCCTACTATCATAAGGTCACAAAACAGACTACATTACACCTACTTAAAAAAGATAGAAAATGACACAAGGAAATCAAAACGTAGTCCCAACCTGCATAACCTGCATAACCTACATAGCCTGCATAGCATACATAATCTGCATAGCCTGCATAACCTACATAACCTACATAACCTGCACAGCCTATATAGTCTTCACTTCACTTACCTGTAACAGTTGTTGTTGAACTTGTTATAGGAGGCCAGGGCGAGGAGGGTGCCGAAGCCAGGGCCGAGACTGAAGAAGATTTGGGTTGCCGCGTCCACCCAGACCTGGTTGTGAGGAGGAAGGACGAGTGTTTGGGTGATATTGGGTTCTCTCTGTCTCTCTTTTTTATTGTTGCTTATTTATTCTCTCTATCTCTCTCTCTCTCTCTCTCTCTCTCTCTCTCTCTCTCTCTCTCTCTCTCTCTCTCTCTCTCTCTCTCTCTCTCTCTCTCTCTCTCTCTCTCTCTCTCTCTCTCTCTCTCTCTCTCTCTCTCTCTCTCTCTCTCTCCCTCCCCTACCCTCACATCCCATCCCTCCCTTCCCTTCCCCTCCCTCCCCTTCCATCCTCTCTCACCTTGGGTTTATCGAGCATCTGAAACCTCGGCGTCAGGTAGTACAGGATGCCGTTGGTGGCGCCAGGGAGGGTGACGCCGCGGACAAGCAGGATCAGCAGGACGACGTAGGGCATGAGGGCCGTCACCCATACAGCCTGGAAGGAGAGGTGGGTGCAGGTGGAGGGGGTTGGTTTGGTTGGGGGAGGTGGAGGTGGAGGGGGATGGAGGTTGAGGGGGGAGTGGGGTGGTTTGGTTGGGGGAGGTTGAGGGGGGAGTAGGGTGGTTTGGTTGGGGGGGAGGGGAATGGATGGTTGGGGGAGGTTGAGGGGGGAGGTGGAGGGAGGAGGTGGGTGGTGGGAAAGGGAGGGAGGTTATTTGGGGGGAAGTGGTGGTGGTTGAGGGAGAGGGGAAGTGGAGGTAGAGGAGGAGGAGGATGAAGAGGAAGAGGTGGAGGAGGAGGAGGAGAAGGAGGAGGAGGCAGAGACGGTGGTGGTGAAGGGAGAAGAAAAGAAATAATTAATGTTGGTTATTGATTTCCTATTACTAGTTGTAATATAATACCGATGATAATGATAATGATAATAACTACATACCTTACTAGTAGGATTACTAATACCATCATCATCCTTATTAGTATCAATATGATTACTATCATCATAATTATCATCATTCTTGATAATAATAATCATCATTACCATCATAAATATCATCATAAAAAATAACTATATAGAATATGATAAATACAAATAAACAACAACAACAAACGAATTTTATATCTCCAGGAAAATTAAACAAAAATGACACTAACACATTTGGGTGCCATTAAATACACTGCCATTTTTCTCATTCAGGTTTAATAACAATTTTGCCTTTTTTACGAAGTGTCTGAAATCCGTGAAAAAATGAATTGCGATTTTTATTCCATTCTGAAGGGAGGGGAGAGATAAGGCAAGTAGAAGGTAAGAAGAAGAGGAACGGAGAGGGACGTGAATAAATTGTAGTGATGGTGATAATGATGATGAGAAGAGACGAGAAGGAAGAGGAGAAAGGAAAAGAGAAGGAAGGGGAGAGAGGAAAAGAGAAGGAAGAGGAGAGAGGAATAGGAGAGAGGAAAAGAGAAGGAAGAGAAGAGAAGAGTCGAGAAGAGAAGAATGGGAAACGAGAATGAAGAGAAGAATTGGATGGAGAAGGAAGAGGATAGGAGAGAGGAGAGGGCAGACGAGAAGGAAAAGAAGAGAGGAGACAAGAGGGGAAAGGAGAAGAACGAGAAAAAAAAAGAGTAAAGAGAGGGGAAACTCAAGAAAAAAAACAAGAGAGAAGAGGGGGGAACAAATACGAAACTAAGCAACAAAAGACAAGAGAGGACATTCACATGATAAAAAAAAGAAAAGAAAAAAAAAAGAGATATGGAATGTGGATAGTAGTCCTAAGAGTTTCAGCTGAGAGGAAACACGAGTGCCTCCATCGAGGGACAAGGGCTCTCAGCATCTCCGAGTCACCAGCCGGTAAATGGTTGTGTATTTATGCGGACTACGAGTGTTGCATCTGCACCCGCGACCCACGGGGCTTGCACGAGACTGGGAATTTCGTTTGGTTTTCTGTCCGTTGAGTTAGTTGTCGTATAGTTTATGATTTAGGGGCTTTTTTTTTTTTTTTGGGGGGGGGGGGGTTAGTTTTTTGATGTGTTGGAATATTTGATATACATTTATGTCCTTTTATGTTTGAAATTATTATTTACTGTAAGGGTACGTTGTTGTTGTTTTCTTTTGTTGTGATTTTTTTAGGTATCGTAAAATATATGAATTATCATATTAAGATTCGCGGTTATTACAGTCGTTGAGAACTTTTACACAGCCAGTATGTAAACTTGTGATTCCTATAACGGATACCTATGTATATATTGGTCTGTTGTACGTTGTATACTTCTTCTATTGGTGTCCTAATATAGATGCAGTCCCTATTGTGGTTGTTTTGATTTAGTCAACGTGATCATTAACGTTCTAATCTCGAGTAATGGCCTCATTATACACCTAGTTTTTGTTCAACTTTGTCTAAATTAACCTTCGATATTGCTTCATGTTAAGCCATCCCTACAGACACAAAATCAATGCTGCTTATACGTATACTATCAGGTCAACGCCTCAAGGTTTCAACTTGCAACAAACAAACAAACAAACAACAACAAAACAACACTATCTCTCCTCTTCAGCTAATAACAAACAGACATCAAATTTATCGAGTGTGATATCCCCACATCACACCAAATCGAGACGAAATCAAACCTAATTTATCGCAGTTGACCCTAACTGCCTCTGGCCCACTTTTCATTCACAGTTGACTGACCTGACAAAGTTCTGAGGAGTTTCTTGGTCAAGGGAAGGAACACCGCAACAGCCAGAGGTCGAACGGACGAATGATATTTTTTATTTCCTAAATAAATCAGTACCTTATTTCATGCTTGAGATATTAAGTTGATAAATGAAATAGTTATTGGCTTACCCACGAGCGAAATGTACCATATGCCCAATACCCATTTAAGGCTTGTAACCTGAACTAATATGAGAGAATGCTAGTGAATGTAAGCGTAATATATACCCATTTAATGATGAGGATACTAATTACTAAAAAAAAATACGGATGTAAACTTCACCTCCGGAAGACGTAGGATAACATTGATAACATTGATAACTTATCTTTCACGGTAAACTCAATCCAAAGACAGTGTGGATAATGGGGATTATCCACATTTACCCGTAACATTAAGCATCAGAGACCGAAACCGCACTTTTTTCGTGAACATCTTTACCCACAAACTCGTAAACTTTGACTTTGGCAGGTTTATGGGGACAAGTGGCTACTTACATCTCAAAAGGATGGTGTAAAAAAAAAAAAAAAAAGTTATACTGATCCCTATCTTAGTCACTCTTTGGACTCACTTATCTATTACATATAACTTATACCTCACAAAGAAAGATAGAAAAAGATGGAGTAACTCTCCCATTAACTTAAAATCTTTCTACACAAATTCAAATTAAGACACAGGTACCATGTTGTAAATACGACACTCGTAAACGTACCAAGATTGTGGACACTCCTGTAC
>BOPN01002788.1:134533-139533 GCA_017312705.2 Penaeus japonicus | reverse complement strand
CTCTCTCTCTCTCTTTCTCTCTCTCCTCTTTCTCTCTCTTCCTCTCTCCCTCTCTCTCTCTCTTTCACTCTCTCTCTATCTATCTATCTATCTATCTCTTTCTCTCTTTCTCCCTCTCTCTCTCTCTCTCTCTTTCACACATACTCTCTATCTATCTGTCTATCTATCTGTCTATCTCTCTCTCTCTCTCTCTCTCTCTCTCTCTCTCTCTCTCTCTCTCTCTCTCTCTCTCTCTCTCTCTCTCTCTCTCTCTCTCTCTCTCTCTCTCTCTCTCTCCCTCTCCCTCTCCCTCTCCCTCTCTCTCTCTCTATCTATCTATCTATCTATCTATCTGTCTCTCTCTCACTCTCCCTCCCTCCCTCCTCCCTCCCCCTCTCTCTCTCTCCCTCTCTCTCTCTCACTCTCCCTCCCCCCCCCCCCCTAACTCTCTCTCTCTCACCAGACAGACCCAACCCAAACCCCACCCAAACCCCACCCAAACCCCACCCAGACCCCACCCAAACCCCACCCAGACCCCACCCAAACCCCAGCCTCCCCCATTACGCACTTGAAGAACTCCTGCGCAGGCGAGACGGTCAGGGACTTGTCTGTTGCATTGTGGACGTTGGCGGTGAGCGTGCAATTGACTGTGTTCCACTCGTTGTCGCAGGACGTCCACGGCAACTCGCTCCTGAAGGACGCCACCAGGTAGTAGACGCTCCAGGCCAGGATGGTGTTGTAGTACATGGCCATGTGAGTCGATGATGCAGATGGCGGCGAGTACCTGAAGGGGAGAGAGGGAGTAAGGTAAGGTAGGGGTGAGATGTAGAGGGGGTGTCGTCTTTAGTCTTTAGGGGAGTGATGGGATGGGTGGGTGGGTGGGGGGTGGGTGAGGAGGGGGATAAGGGGGGGAGGGGGAAGGGGGGTGCGAGGAGGAGGGAGTGGTTGGGGGTGGGTGGTTGGGGAGGAGGAGGAGGGTGAGGGGGTGGGTGGGTGGGGAGGGGTGAGGGTGGGGGTGATGGGGGAGGAGGAGGGGGTGGTTGGGATAGGGTGAGGGTGGGTGGGGGGTGAGGGTGGGTGGGGGGTGAGGGTGGGTGGGGGGTGAGGGGGTAGGGAGTGGTTGGGATAGGGTGAGAGGTGGGTGGGAGAGGAAGGGAGAGGATGAAGGAATGAAAAAGAGGGAGGAAGAGGGAAGGGAGAAGGGTGGGAGGAGAGGAAGCAGGAAGAAATATAGACGGGGGAGAAGGAGGCAGGGAGAAAGGACGGAAAAAGAGAGGGGAAGGGGAAGAGAGGAGGAGGAGAAAGTCGGAAGAGGAGAAAGATGGCAGGGGAGAGTAAGGAAGAAGAAGGGAGAGAGAATAAAAGTGGAAGAGGAAGAGAAAGGAGAAAGAAGGGGGATACTGCCAGGAAGAGGACTCTGGTCCATCAATGAAACAGATGAGAGTGATGTCAAAATGAATGTACTCGTGAAAGTAGTAAAAAAGGCATAGTATGAACTCAGAAGCACCCAGAGACGCTATAGTGTGTGTGTGTGTGTGTGTGTGTGTGTTTTAGAGAGAGAGAGAGTGTGTGTGTGTGTGTGTGTGTGTGTGCGTGCGTGCGTGTGTGTGTGTGTGTGCGTGCGTGCATGTGCGTGTGTGTGTGTGTGTGTGTGTGTGCGTGTATGTGTGTGTGTGTATGTGATTATCAACCTACACATCTTTTTCTAGAGCAAGTCTAAACTGTATGCGTGTCCTTTCGTGCCTTAACCAACTGCAGGAAAATCCTCTTCCCGCTTATCATATACTCTTTCATTTGCATGATTAGATTCGTGTATTGCTATAAATCTATTTGCTCTCTAATGGTTCTCTTTCACGTAGAAAATTAATTAATCTCGTCGGCATGCAAGATATTTGAACCATTAATAACTATCATACGTTGCACATAATACAGAACCTTTTACATGTAAATTGAAATATGGGAGGAGTTGCTTTTGTTTATGTATGATATCCTTTTGGAATTTCTATAATACTTTCTCTTTAAAAAAAGATATTTAGATGCGTTTATTTTTTTTCTATTAGGATTAATACAACACACCACTCTGGAATTAATGTAAATTTTAAAGATTTTTTAGATCTTTAAAATCTACGTATCTTTCTTTTAATTAACCATCGTTTATCTTAGGAATAAAAACTTTACATGGATATATTGGGTCTGATGTAGGGGGAGGGGGGGAGGGGAAGGAGGGTGGGGTTGGGGTATGGGGGTGGAAGAGGGGGTGGGTTGGGGGTGAGAGCGGGTGAGGGGGAGAAGGAGGGAGTGGTTTGGGAGATGGTGGAGGTGTAGAGGGGGATGGGGGTGAGAAGGGGAAGGAGAGGGTGGTTTGGGTGATGGGTAGGGGTGTGGAGTTCAAGGGGATGGGGGGAGGGGAGAAGGAGAGGCTGGTGGCGGGGATAGGAGTGATGGGGGGGGGGGTGCTGGGGAGGGTACGGGATAGCGTGGGCGTGGCACTCGAAAACTAGTGACCGCCACTATTTATCTGACTCTCTTCGCTCTGCCCCCCCCCCCTTCTCCAGTCCTCTCTCTACCTTTCTGTATCTTTTTCACTCTCGTTTTTTCCTTAATCTGCATTCTTTTATTTGCGTTTTCTTTTTTTCTTTCTTTATTTATTCCATCTTCTTTTCTGTTTTTTTCTCCTTCTTAGGTCTGTTTCTTTTTCTTTCGCTTTATTTTATTTTCTTCCATGATCTTTTTTATCATAATTCCCTTGTCCTTCTATTTTTTTTCTCTCTCTCTCTTCCTCCCTTCTATTTCTACCTCTCTTCTTCCTCTTCCTTCTTCCTGTCTTTCCTAAACTCCTCCTAAAGAACACAAACTGAAATAAACTGAAAATAAACTAAAATAAAAGTAAACTAAATAAAGATTGACAATCCGAGTAAACATAATCTCATTCTAAGACAATAATGACATTAATCTCTCATGGAAATAAACAAAATAACAAAATAAGAGAATAAATAACTACTAAATATCAAATAAATAACAAATGAATAACTCATAAATAACTAATAAATAAATATATAATCAAATGAATAATAAATAAATAAATAATAAATAAATAAATAATAAATAACAAATAAAAGATTAATAAATAAATAAATAATAATTAACAAATAAATAAATAATAAATAATAAATAAATGACTTTTCGAGCGTTAATATTCTCCCTCTCAGATGATCATAATATCAACTCCTTATGGATATAAACACAGAAAGAAATACATAATAAATAGCAACTTATCGAGTAAGAATAGACTACTTACTACTATAGACTACAACAGTGACATTAACTCCTCTAATGGAATGAAACCATAATGAGCAATAAACAAGAGAGAGTGACTTTCTCAAGAACACAGTGACATTCGCTCGAAAATAAACTCCTTCTCTAAACGCAGTGACATTAGCTCGAAAATAAACTCCTTCTCTAAACGACAGTGACATTAGCTCGAAAATAAACTCCTTCTCTAAACGACAGTGACATTAGCTCGAAAATAAACTCCTTCTCTAAACGACAGTGACATTAGCTCGAAAATAAACTCCTTCTCTAAACGACAGTGACATTCGCTCGAAAATAAACTCCTTCTCTAAACGACAGTGACATTAGCTCGAAAATAAACTCCTTCTCTAAACGACAGTGACATTAGCTCGAAAATAAACTCCTTCTCTAAACGACAGTGACATTAGCTCGAAAATAAACTCCTTCTCTAAAAGACAATGACATTAGCTCGAAAATAAACTCCTTCTCTAAAAGACAATGACATTAGCTCGAAAATAAACTCCTTCTCTAAAAGACAATGACATTAGCTCGAAAATAAACTCCTTCTCTAAAAGACAATGACATAAGCTCGAAAATAAACTCCTTCTCAGGACAACTGTAGCATTAACTCCTCAGGAAATGAAACCATAATAAGGAAGCAACAACGTTTCGAGTAAAAATAGGTTTCCTTTTCGGACGATGATAAGATTAATTCCTTGTGAAATGAAAGACAAATATGAGAACAACAATTGATAGTGACGTTTCGAGTAAGTAATAGATTTTTCCTTAAGTTTATGAGATAGAGGATTCCTTTCGGTTTGATCTTTTGAGGAGGAGTTCAAGCTGATTCGAAACGTCGCATGTTTTTGTTTATTATTTTAACTTTTTAACTTTTTTTTTCAATTTTCAGTTTCTTAATTTTTATCTCGTAAAAAAAAGAGTTGAAAAAAATCAAATTAATATCTAGACTGTCAAAGAATTATTAAATGCTAGAGTTGAAAAAAAAATCAAATCTATCAAAGGTGAAAAAAAATGAAACTAAAGCAATTTGTTTTATAGAAAGTAGACAACTAAATGTCAAAGAATAAGAAAAGAAAAAGAATATATAAGTATAAAAATAAACTGTCTCAAATAAGCTCTCCAGAAAGAATCAAACGCCAAAACCATAAAAAGAAAGAAAAAAAAACGAACAAAAAATATCAATAAAAAAACAAAAACAAAACGAATCTAAAAATCAAAAGAATAAGGGAAAAAAATACCAAAAAAAAGGGCACTTGAAATAAAGATTTTCCTCCCAAACAAAAACAGGAAAATCCAAGGGAGGGGGAGGGGGAGGAGGACGGGGGGGGGGGGGCAGACACAAGGGGAGACAAGCCCCGCCGCCAAACGTATTAATCAAGCGTTGGTCTCCGAGGTTGGGACTCTCAGTCAGAAAGGGGAATTGTGAAAATTACACGAGGACTCTCCACAGACAAGATGGATGTGAATAGCCATGTTTTCTTCTCTTTTTCTCTCTTTTTTTTGGGGGGAAGGGGGGGTGGAGGGAGCGTGGGGAGCTTTTGGAGGGGGGTGGGGAGGGGTAGGTCGGGAGGAGAAGGGGGGAGGGTGGGGGTTAGGGAGAGAATGGAAGGGAAGGGCGATAGTAGAAAAGGAGGAGGTAGTAGGGAAAGGAGGGGGGATGGGAAGGAGGTGGTAGAAGGGGAGGAAAGAAGAGAGGAGAGACAGAGAAA
>BOPN01002788.1:127033-129533 GCA_017312705.2 Penaeus japonicus | reverse complement strand
AAGCGCGTCCTCCCTTGAGTGTTTTTCATTGTCTGTACATAAAGACTAAATTTGCATGCTACACGGCGACGCGACGGGGGAAAATAGTCTTTATAACAAGGGTTGAATAAGGCTCACAATATCACAAAATCCCTCGGCTCGTATCCTTAGAGAGACCGCTTGGTAAAATTAACTTGAGAATGCCATGGCTGAGGTATAGAGTGACATAAATTAAACTTTGTATCAGAATGTAACCCGGTAATTACAAAGGAGGAGGAGGAGGAGGAGGGCTTGGCGACGACGAGGAAGTTGGTGTAAATGGATGACCTAATTTGGAGGAAAGAAGAAAAAATGCAGAGGAAAAAAAAGGAAAAAAAAAATTGAAAGGGGAAAAATCTGAATTAAAAGGTTAGGACGCTATGGAAATAATCTCGGTTTTTTTTTTTTTTGCAATTTTGTCAATTGAAAGGTAATGCTATCATCATGATCATTATATGTTTTGACTTCCATCCTGCTCTGTATCATCCAATTATCCTAACAGATTCCATTAACACTCTGGCTTTGAGAAATAATAAGATAATAATATTAATGATCATATTGATCATAATAATATTGATCATAATAATGATAATAATAATAATAATCATATTGAAAATGATAACAATAATCATATTGAAAATGTTAATGATAACAATGGAAAAAATTATAATCATAAACACAAACAACAACAACAATCATACTAATAATAATCAAAATAAAATAAAAAATGAAAGTATCAACAAAGATAGTAGCACAGTATATGAATGACAAGACTGACGACTTCGCGCGATAAAGTTAATAGGGAAGGGAATGCACCCTTCTGCAGGGGCGTTTCGGGCTGAGGTGTGCATGGGGCTGAATTCACGACCCTTGGCTCTTGTCTCTGTGCCTCCTAGCCTCTGCTTTTCGGTTTCTTCCAGCGAAATCGTCGAGGAACTGAAGAATCTGTGTATTTATCTATTTACTTGTCTGGCTGTATGTCTTTTCTTTATCTAGCTTTCCTTGTATCTATCTGTCTATCTGTTTATATATTTGTTTATCTGTCTGTTTGTCTGTCTATTTATTTGTCTGTTTATTTATTCACCTATCTGTCTATCCATCTATCTATCTATATGTGTGTGTGTGGGTGTGTAAGCGTGTATTTATATACTGTATATATATCTTATTCTCTCTCTCTCTCTCTATCTCTCTCTTTCTCTCTCTCTCTCTTTCTCTCATTCTCTCTCTTTTCCCTCTCTCTCCCCACCCCCTTCGGTTGTCTCTCTCTCTCCCTCTCCCTCTCCCTTTCTCTCTCTCTCTCAACTCATCTTACTCAAAACTTTTCAACACTCAATCTGAAAAATTCATCTACCCCTTTATAATAAATAGTAATTACTCTAATGGACTGATTATCTAATTAATTCTAATTAATGATCATTATGCGGATTTTTCTAACTGGAAAAAAATAAATGGCATTCGATCACATAATGGTTATTGCCCGGCATTGATGCTGATGCTGTCATTATGATATTAACGACTATAATTATTCTAATTATCCTTGGTCACATGTTATCGTCAACGTCATCAATTGTCTTCATCATAATGATAATGATGATAAAATAATAATCAAAAGATGATGATCATAATAATGGTAATAATAGTAATAATAGGAACAATAAGAACAGCACAATGACAATTATCATTATCGTCATCATTCCTATTATGATTATCATCATTATTGTTATTATCCTTATCATTATCATTACTGCCATTTTTTCATTATTATTATCATGATAATGATAATGATAACAATAATATATAACAATAATGATAATAATGATAAAATAAGAAGCGTATTAATGATAATGATAACATCATTAATGAATGTGATGACAATAATCATAATGATAATAATGATAAGCAATAATGATGATAACGATAATATTGATAAAAAAATATTTCATAATTGTTTTTAAGCCCCTACATTTCTTTGATAAAATTTGTTTTTGTTATTAAATATCAAAGCATATTTTTTTTTTCTCAAATAACAAATATAACGATGTATATTTTTTCCCCTGTTTTTCTTTTCTTTTTCCTCCAGCATCCAACGATACAGTAAAATAATAATGATAATAATTTCCTTATTAAAAAAAGAAAAATGGAAGGAAGTAAGCGAGTGAGATATGGTAATTTGGAGACGGTCAAACAAAGTGAAATTTAATAGCACCATTTCACGTGAAATATCTATGCCAGCGTTGATTTATTGGCAAAGCGAGGGATGGTTGTGTGGGGGGGGAGGGGGTGGAGGGTGGAGGGGAAGAGGAGGATGGTAGAGGGGGAGGATGGGGGAAAGGGTAAGGGGGGTAGGAGGAGGAGTTGATGAGATGGGAAGGAGTAGGGACGGGCGAGGGGAGGGGAGGAGGGAGGATGGGTAGAGAGGGGTAAGGGGATGTCCCTAAGGGAAGGGGTGGGGGGGGGGGGGTGAGAGAGGGAAATAGCTGAT
>BOPN01002788.1:122033-124533 GCA_017312705.2 Penaeus japonicus | reverse complement strand
AATCTTCAAATCTAAAACTAATTAATGGACAATATCCCCAAAAATCCTGGAAACTACAATCCCCAAAATTCTAAGCAAAACTTAAGAGCAAAGTCCTCAAAATACTGAAATCCCTTTTTTAAAAATCTCAAATTAAAGTAAAACTAAAATCATAGAATTAAAAGACTAAAAATGAAAATCTTTAAACTAAAAGAAAGAAAGCCATCAAATTACATATATATATATATATATATATATATATATATATATATATATATATATATATAAAATCTCGGAATCCCGGTATATTAGTATATGTTAGTAATAATCCTATAACAGTTTCACAAAATCCTAGTACAAAATTAAGAGAATCAAAATCCTAAAACGAAACAACATAAAAATTAAAATCCCAAAAATCCCCCATAATTCAACCCCTAGCAATAAAATCCTAAAACAAACTCAAAATCTTGAAACAAAACGAAAACAAAAATATTCCCTAATCAAAAATCCTAAAATTAAATTCCCCATCAAACCCCATTCAAAAAAATCCCCATAAAAAATCCCCCATTAACCCCCAAAACCCAATTAAAATCCCCATTTAAAAATTCCAAATAAAGAATCCCCACCAAAAAAAAAATTCTCACACCAAACATCCCCCTTTCAAAAATCCCCCATCAAAAGAAAAAAGATCCTCATAAAAAAAATCCCCCACCAAACATCCCCCATCAAAAAATCCCCACCAAGACTAAAAAATCCCCCCCCCAAAATCCCCTCCCGCCACCGAGTCGAGAAAAAATCCCATCAAAAATTCCCCATCAAAAATCCCCACCAAAAAAAAAAAAATCCCCATCAAAATTCCCCATCAAAAATCCCCACCAAAAAAAAAAAAAAAAAATCCCCATCGTAAATTCCCCATCAAAAAATCCCCACCAAAAAAAAAAAATCCCCATCAAAAATTCCCCATCAAAAAATCCCCACCAAAAAAAAAAAATCCCCATCAAAAATTCCCCATCAAAAAATCCCCACCAAAAAAAAAAAATCCCCATCAAAAATTCCCCATCAAAAATTCCCCACAAAAAAATCCCCATCAAAAATTCCCCATCAAAAAATCCCCACCAAAAAAAAAAAATCCCCATCAAAAATTCCCCATCAAAAAATCCCCACCAAAAAAAAAAAATCCCCATCAAAAATTCCCCATCAAAAAATCCCCACCAAAAAAAAAAAATCCCCATCAAAAATTCCCCATCAAAAAATCCCCACCAAAAAAAAAAAATCCCCATCAAAAATTCCCCATCAAAAAATCCCCACCAAAAAAAAAAAAAAAAACTCTATCAAAAATTCCCCATCAAAAAATCCCCACCAAAAAAAAAAAATCCCCATCAAAAATTCCCCATCAAAAAATCCCCACCAAAAAAAAAAAATCCCCATCAAAAATTCCCCATCAAAAAATCCCCACCAAAAAAAAAAAATCCCCATCAAAAATTCCCCATCAAAAAATCCCCACCAAAAAAAAAAAATCCCCATCAAAAATTCCCCATCAAAAAATCCCCACCAAAAAAAAAAAATCCCCATCAAAAATTCCCCATCAAAAAATCCCCACCAAAAAAAAAAAATCCCCATCAAAAATTCCCCATCAAAAAATCCCCACCAAAAAAAAAAAATCCCCATCAAAAATTCCCCCATCAAAAATCCCCACCAAAAAAAAAAAACTCCCCCCCAAAATCCCCTCCCGCCACCGAGTCGAGCGAGAGCGAGGCAGCGAAGCGGAAGGCTCGTGTATTACGCTCCTCCTCGCCGAAGTAATTACTTAACAGGAAAGTTTACTCAGACTGGCCAGGGGCGACGACCTATACAACCACTTGTAGATACTCTCCCAGGCCCTCCGCCGCCCACCCCGCCCCGCCCCGCCCGCCCCCGCCCGCCCCGCCCGCCCCGCCCGCCCCGCTCGGCACGCCCCTTTTTTTTTTTTTTTTTTTTTTTTTTTTTTTTTTTTTTTTTGAGTTGGGGGATGGGTGGGGGATGAGAGAGCGGGTTGTTGTTGTTGTTTTTTTATGTTTGTTTCTTCTGTCTTTCTTTCTCTTGTTTATTCTCTCTCTCTCTATATCTATCTCTCTTTTCCTCTCTCTCTCTCTCTCTCTCTCTCTCTTTCATCATCATCCTTATCTTCCTCCATTTCTTCTTCTTCTCTCTCTCTCTCTTTCTCTCTCTCTCTCTATCTATCTATCTATCTATCTATCTATCTATCTATCTATCTCCTTCTCTCTTTCTCATCTCCGACTTTTCATCCGTCTTCTCTAGCATTCAGGCATCACGGTGATTGAGAAATATAATGATCTTTATTGCAGGAAGAAGAGGTTTCAACATTCGTCCAAAACAAGTGTCGTAAATGTGTTGCAAATATATCTTCTGTTAATCATTTTTTTTTTTTTTTCATTAATCGGTTTATATTTACTTTTCTGATTATGACATTATATTTATATTTCTTATATATTTACGTTTTTTTCACAGGATTCTGTAGAAA
>BOPN01002788.1:107033-114533 GCA_017312705.2 Penaeus japonicus | reverse complement strand
GACAGTACCCCCCCCCCCCATCACCATCTCCATCACCATCTCCATCACCATCTCCATCACCATCAACTCACCACACCACACACAATACCCAACAACACCATAGCCATCCTCACCTCCGCCGTTCTGATAGCAGATGTAGGGAAACCTCCACACGTTACCCAAGTCCACCGCAAAGCCAACCACAGCAAGAAGGAATTCCACTTTCTTCCCCCAAGTGTCTCGCTCCGGTTCTCCGTCCGTCCACTTCGCGCATTGCTGCTGGTGGTGGAACGACAAGGTGGAAGAGAGTTAGTGGAGGTGGATCGAAGAGGTGGAAGGGAGTTAGTGGAGGTGGAACGAGAAGGTGGAAGGGAGTTAGTGGAGGTGGATCGAAGAGGTGGAAGGGAGTTAGTGGAAGTGGAACGAGAAGGTGGAAGAGAGTTAGTGGAGGTGGATCGAAGAGGTGGAAGGGAGTTAGTGGAGTTAGTGGAGGTGGAAGGGAGCTAGTAGAGGTGGTGGGTTTAAGTGGAGGTGGAAGGGAGTTAGTGAAGGTCGAAGTAGTTAGTGGACGTGGGTTTAAGTGGAGGTGGAAGGGAGTTACTGGAGGTGAATTTAAGTGGAGGCTGGGTTCTTGTTGGTGTATGTGGTTTTTGGTCTTTCTCTTTGGTGGGTGTGGTGTTTGGTTGCGGGTGTGTTTTTTGTTTGCGGTGGAGGTTAGTTTAAAGTTTTATTGGTAGAGGATATTGTGTCATTGTAGATATGGTGTCATTTTTAGTGAATATAGTGTCGTTTTTAGTGGATATAGTGCCATAGTGGATATAGTGTCATTATTAGAGGATATAATGTCATTGATAGCTATTATAGTATCGTTGTTAGTGGATACAGTGTCATTAACAGCAGTTATAGTGTCATTATTAGTGGATATAGTGTCACTGTTTTAAGATGTAACAGCATTGATTGATAGCGGTGGTTGGTTAGTTGTTAGTGGTGGTTAGTTGTTATCAGTGGAAGTAGTTTTATTGTTAGTGGAGTTCTGATTCACTATTTGCGGCAGTTCGTTTATTCGAAGTGGAAGTGGTTGTCCTATTAGTGGAAATCGTGTTAATGGTATAGGTTAGTAGTAGTTAGATGTTGGATGTTAGATATTAGGTAGTCTTCTCTAACCATGGCGTTATAGGAAGAAGCGTAGAGAAGAATAAGAATGAGAAATGGGTGATTCCACAGTGCAAGCAAGATGCGTCATTAACCGTTGCTACATATGGGGGGCAAAAAATACGAATTTACTTATTTATTGAGTAGTTTATTTATGGATTTTGTTTTCTTTTTTCTTTTTAGTAATCTATTTATGGAGTAGATGCGAATCAAAAGAATTTACTTATTTATGGAGTTTTTTTTATTTAGTAATTGATTTATGGAGTAGATGCGAATCAAAAAAGGAAATTTGCATACCCTGCAATGTGGATGCATACCCGAAGCCTACTGTGCCCTTAGACTTACATATTTACTTCCTTATTTCACTTGCTTTCAGGTTGAGTTAATGATTATTTGGGTTAACGGGTTTCACTGGCCTTGGGCTGAACTAATATTCTTCTAATTAAAATAATTCTTCTAATTAATACTAGTTAATCTTAGTTGATCTAGGTTGCGTGGGTGGCAGTAATCCAGATGGCATTTGATGGATGGGTGACAGACTGATGCAAGGTTGAGTTCCAATCACGTCTATTTATTAGGTTGTAAAATTTCTCTATAAATTTATCTGCACCGTTAGATTACTTTGACTTTTGATTTTTATTAGAGGATTTTATTGCCGATCAAGCTCCTTGAATTTGATCAATTTAGATGATTTTTAAATTCTTGGGAAAAGTTCTAATGGAGCTGTTTAATTAAAGTGTTGAGTGTCACCCGTTCGAATTTGTAGAGTGAATTGGATCAGTTATAAGTAGAATGAATTAGATCAGTTATAAGTAGAATGAATTAGATCAGTTATAAGTAGAATGAATTAAATCAGTTATGATTAGAATGAATTAGATCAGTTATAAGTAGAATGAATTAGATCACTTATAACGATATATAAGGTTGAATCTCCCTAAAGGTGGTTAAATGCAACTTGATAAGCTAAGTGCAAATAATCAGTCCTATATGAGGATATTTAGAAGCTAGATTTTTGTAATAGGTTAGGTTAAGTTATGTTAGGTGGTTATAAAAGTATGAAAGGCAAGTTAGCATTTTAGTTTATGAAGGACGCTAGTACAAAATTATCCTTCAGTAAACAAGAGGCCTATTCGTACTCATTACCATCTTTTATAGATTAATATTCCTCGCATTACGATACAAAAATATTTCATGTATTATCATATCATCATGCAACAATTTGCAACCACGATTTGAGTAGATGAAATACAGCAAAAAATCAGTGTTATGAGAGTAAATTTAGTACAGACAAATATGACAGGTGGCATAGTATATATGTATATATATATATATATCTGTATATATATATATGTATATTTATATATATATGTATATATATGTATATATATATATATATATATATATATATATATATATATATATATATATATATACATATAAATTGTGACTGGATATCCTGTGTTAAAAGGTATGCAAACAGTCATCCGAAGATACTGAGAAAGAGGGTGAGAGAGAGAGAGAAAGGGAGGGAGAGAGAGAGGGGGGGGGGAGAGAGAGAGAAAGGGAGGAGAGACAGAGAGAAAGGGGCGAGAGAGAGAGAGAGGGGGGAGGAGAGAGAGAAAGAAAGGGGCGAGAGAGAGAGAGAGAGAGAGAGAGAGAGAGAGAGAGAGAGAGAAGAGAGAGAGAGAGAACAGGGCACTGTAGAAAAGCGAAAACAGAGATGACGAGACAAGAAGGATAAGAAAAAGACAGAGAGAGGGAAATAAAGAATAAGAGAAGAATAAATAAGAATAGCAGACAAGCACATACAGACATAAATGACCTTCCTCTCGCACTCACCGTGACCTTGCCCGAGGCGAGACTGGCGACCTGGTACGGTGGCGGAGGGTCAGAGTTCGGAGGCGAAGACACCGGCACGGCGGACGTGTCGGTCTTGGCCTGCTCGCACTGGGTCACATCAGGTCGGTTGGAGTCGGTCGTCGGGTTGGCCTTACCGGAGTCGGGGGCGTTGAGGTGGGCGGCGGCGTGGGTGGGGGAGGTGTTGGCATTGGAGGAGGGCGCGGTGGCGCTGGCGGCGACGGCGGCGGAGGCGGAGGAGGCGGGGAGGGACGTCGGGCCGAGGGACTCGTCTGGTTTGCGCGGCGATGGGGACGAAGCCATGGGGTTCTCCGTGACGCTGACGATGTTGGGCGTCGGGGTGGGGTTGGGGTTGGGGGTGGGGGTAGTGGTGGCGTCGGTGGAGGAGGAGGAGGAGGAGGAAGGGGCGTGAGCGGGCGGGGGGCGGGAGCGGGCGGGGGGCTGGGCGGCCTCCATGCGGGCGGGCATGTAGGTGGACAGAGCACTCAGAAGCTCAGCCACCACGCCTACTGCAAGACAAAAGGACCTTTGTAAGCACGGCGCCGGTGGAATTCAATCCGCGAGGTTAATCAGTGGAAGGAATGGATATGGCTGTTATGTTACGATCATATTTCTATCACAATTCTATCACTATTACCAATTATATTATCAATATTACCTCCTCCCTTGACAACACAAATTGCAACGACTCTATACAGAGAAAAAAAAAAAACAGAAATGAAGCCAAAAGTCTAAATAAAAAGCTAAAAAAAAATCATAAAGTCAAAATAAAAGGCTCCAATGCTCAATGAGCCGCTTATGTACCATGAGGTTCATGGTATATAAAATCGTCAATAAAAATGAATAACCGTGTAATCCTTTGTAACAAGGCATTGTGGAGTCATTTTTAACATTATGGACGAGGTCGCTTCCTCGGCCGGTTTAGCTTTATGGCTCATCATGAGCGGGAAACTGAGTGTATTATCGAGTGATTCACTCAATTTAGTCTCTATAACGTTCCTCAGCAGGTGATATAAGAAGACATTGGCTTTACCTCAGGGATTTTTCTTCTATGTATGTCTATCAATATATATTTTTTTTTATCTATTATTTTCATTAATCAATAAATGGAGGGTTATGTTGCATTGCTATATCCTGCGAGAATCATGCATGCACTCTGACCCTGTTTTTTTTTCCCTCGCAACCTCGCATTCACGCAGGAAGAATACCCTCCTAGTGACCAAAATCTAAGGTTCCTTCACGCCTAAATTGATACTTGGCAGCTCCGGCGTCCGCCCTTATACTAAAGCTGGCCTATACATAAACAAGAAAATTGGTTCGGCTCCCACATCGAAACCTGATTGGCAGCCGCAAGGAGGGTGGTGATGATGGTTGTAAATTGGCGAATGAAATACAGCGGCTGCCTTTGTTTGTTGTAGCTCATTCTGACTGCGAGGAGATATACCCGTAGCGACGCCTCAGCAAATTCATTAGCGCCGACCTCCGGAGCCAATCAAGAAAGTTACCGAAGTCGGAATGGTGTATCATTATATTACAAGTATTTTCCAGAGAAGTGTATTCGAGTTGATCATTTAATTACTGACACTTTGCAAACACGGGAAAGAAAGAAAAAAGAGCGATTATTGCGAGGGGATTGTTGAAGCTTGTAGCGTCACCCGGTGAAAATAACGGAAAAGAGAAAACCGTTAGCGACCGTTGGGAAGAAATATGTAACGGTGAGGCGACCGTTGGCGAACGAACGAGGTATGAATTTCGAAATATGAATATATCTGACGGGTGACTGAACGGTTGGGTGACTATGAGCCCAAGGGATGGTGTCAGTGTTGGTAAAAAAGTGACAACCAAAGAAAATGTGGAGAGATTACCGCCCACCATCGATTGATAGCGTCAGTGAAAGGAAAGAGGTGCTAACTTTATTAAACAAATAAGGGATATTTTTGAATTTGGAGAACTTGTTCTATCCAACAAAAATAATAATAAATATCATATTAATATATAATATCTAATAACACTTTTTGGTATCATGTTAAGAAAAAAAAAAAAAAAAAAAAAAACTTTTGCGCTCGTGTTATTCTCATTTATCAAGCAAACAACAACCTACGAAAACATTTTTCATTAGCAAAGCGAGCTCTCCACATTTCCGAGGGATATTTTCCCTTCGCTCGGCGCCTGAGCCTCCAAAAGTTAAGATCAAAGGCCATTTATATAGGATTCCCAACGATGAACACCAATATCCTATTACATCATGATTATGAACCTGATTGGTCGTACGTATTCCCAGGTCAGCACGAATGCTCAGTTCCCGTCAACAGTAGTTATATTAAGTTTACGCTAGTTATATTCGCTTAGAAGTATTCGAGGCAGAAATCTTTGGATCATATTGCGTCGATGTTAAAATCGATTGGAAATATCTGCTTTTCAAACCTTTATTCTTACCCATACCTCCATGTAACCATTTCTTAAAACAAGAATATCACAGAGAAATAAAATAAAGTCTCGAAAATTATTCAAATTTGTAATAGGAATGCTCCAAGGCTTCCTGAATGAACAGCCTTATCAATATGGCAAATCCAGTTTCACAGCGGAACGCCGGCCCTCTTCGCTCCCTGTAATTTCCCGCCAAAAGGACGAAGCCAAACAAGTGACGATCGCGGGCCCTTGTGTGCTTAACTTGTCAGAGACGACCACTACGCCTCTTGACATATCATTTTTATTCCAAATTTTCTTTGATGTCAGTATTCGGATCATATATATATTTTTATTGTGTGTGTGCCTGGAGGGAAATGTCATATTAAGGATATGAATGTATGTTTCGTATGGTGGCAAAACTTTTAGTTGATAAATGATGGACCTAATCATCTGTATTTCATTTTGTGTGTGTGAGGCAACCGATGGGCCAAGCGGTGGAGAGAGAGAGAGAGAGAGAGAGAGAGAGAGAGAGAGAGAGAGAGAGAGAGGGGAGAGGAGGGAGGGAGAGAGAGAAAGAGAGAGAGAGATTGAATGACAGACAACGAAAGAAAGAAAGAGAGAGTGAAGGGAGGAGAGAAAGAGAAGAATTTAACTTCTAGACAGATGGAAATATAGAAAAGAATGAACAGATATGTAAACTGACACACAGACCAGTAGAAGAGGAAGGAGAGAAGAGAGAGAAAGAGATGTTGGTAGGAATGAAAGAGAGAAGAGTTAAGGAGAGAGGGTGGAAAGAGAAGAAGACGGTAAAGCTAGAGAAAAGATAATGAAAGAAGCATGAAATAGAAACAGGGATAGAGGAAGGGGAAGAAGAAGAGAGAGAGAAAAGGGAGCTAGACATATAGATAAGAAAGACAGGAAGAGGAGGAATAGTGAAAAGTAGGAAAGAACAGCCAAACATACACACAGTGAGGAAGAGAAACAGACAAGAAAGAAAACTATGAGAATGGTAAATTAGATACAGAGAGAGAGAGAGATAAAGAGTAGAGAGAGAGTAAGAGTGAGAATAAGAACAATGATGAGAAATAGGAAGCGAGGGAGGGAGAGCGAAAGAGAGATAGAGAGAAAGTGAATGAGAGAGTGAGAAAGTGAGTGAGAGTGAGCGAGTGTATGTGTGTGTGGGAGAGTGAGACGGAGAGAGATAGATAAACTGTCAGACATAGAGGATGGATGAGAAAATAAAAATAAAATAAAGACAAAACCAATTAGAGTTACTCACAATATCTACACATATGACGGCAGTATTTCCTAACGATTTCTTAACGATCATTCCTGAAAACCAATATACAAAAGAAGACAACCTAAAGTAAAAACAAAACAAAAAAACACCTTCCACTTTCACCAAAAAAAGCTAGTCTATAAACAAGTCAAGACGGAAACCTATACTTCGACATCACACTAAAAGCCCGGTAGATTGGCAAGATGTTGAACCCCCGCTCACCTGATTAGAGAAAATGTTTTAAAAACCCGAGTGAAAACTCAATTAGAAGCACCGTCAGACAAGAATATATCCCGATGGAGTCAGGGAGCAGTATTAGATGCAGGGAAAGAGAAAAGGGGGGGAGGAGGAGGAGGAGATAGGGAGGTAGGGGGTGGCAGGGTGTGGAAATAGTGGCAAGGGGTATGTGGATTTCTAGGGGATGGCATAGTAAGATAATCGTGGCGTGATTTGTAACAAGGTGACAGGTGACAGACTTCGGGACAGGGCAAAAGAGAGAGAGAGGGGGGGGGGGGGTACAGAAAAAATATAAATAGGGAAGAGAGATAGATAGAGAGAGGAGGGGGATGGCATGGTAAAAAAATAGTGACAGAATTACGAACAGGGGAAGAGAGATAGATAGAGAGAGAGGGGGGGGATGGCATGGTAAAAAAAAAGATACAGTGACAGAATTACGAACAGGGGAAGAGAGATAGATAGAGAGACGGGGGGGATGGCATAGTAGAAAAAATACAGTGACAGAATTACGAACAGGGGAAGAGATAGAGATAGAGAGAGGAGGGGGGGGGGTGGCATGGTAAAGAAAAAATACAATGACAGAATTA
>BOPN01002788.1:94533-99533 GCA_017312705.2 Penaeus japonicus | reverse complement strand
CACACACACACGCACACACACACATACACACACACACACACACACACGTTAACACACGCACACATACACACACACACGCACACACACACACACACACATTTTCTTAACTGCGTATGAAAGCTAAGAATAGTTTTCCTCGACAGTTTTCCTCTGCCATTGCGATCTATACATAGGCCTTCTTTCGATTTATTTTCCCTCTTCCCTCGTCTCTCTCGCTCTCTCGCTCTCTCTCTCGCTCTCTCTCTCTCTCTCTCGCTCTCTCTCTCTCTCTCTCTCTCTCTCTCTATCTTGCTCTCTCTTTCTCGCTCTCTCTCTCTCTCTATCTCGCTCTTTCTCTCTCTCGCGCGCGCTCTTTCGCTCTCTCTTTCTCCCTCTCTACATAGGCCTTCTTTCGATTTATTTTCCCTCTTCCCTCGTCTCTCTCTCTCTCTCTCTCTCTCTCTCTCTCTCTCTCTCTCTCTCTCTCTCTCTCTCTCTCTCTCTCTCTCTCTCTCTCTCTCTCTCTCTCTCTCTCTCTCTCTCTCTCTCTCTCTCTCTCTCTCTCTCTCTCTCTCTCTCTCTCTCTCTCTCTCTCTCTCTCTCTCTCTCTCTCTCTCTCTCTCTCTCTCTCTCTCTCTCTCTCTCTCTCTCTCTCTCTCTCTCTCTCTCTCGCTCTTTCACTCTCTCTCTCTCTCTCTCTCTCTCTCTCTCTCTCTCTCTCAAACACACACACACGCCCGAACACAACACAACACACCCGAACACACACAACCACACACACACACACACAACCGAACACCCAGCCCACAACCCATATACCCCCCCCAACCCCCCAGCACCGAAGTTGAGAGCGGTCCCCCCCCCCCCTCTTTCGGAATAAAAGGAAGCGAGGGCGCCGGCAGAGGTCTCCACCACAAAGGAGCTCTATTACTCTTGAGCACCGATGGGACTTCGAGGCTGCCCTGGACGCTCGCTAAGTACGTGATAATTACAAGTAAAGAAGAGGAAGAGGGAGAGGAGAGGAAGAGGAAAGACAGACAGCGGTGAGAATAACGCTTTCGCTGCTCTTGCACTTCGTTAAATGCTCGTTCCTTTATTTATGTTTTTTTTTGCTTTTTTTTTTTGCTTTTCATTTCGTCCGTAACTAATTTTTTTTGTCTGATTGTTTCCGGTGAGAATAACGCTTCCTAAATGTTATTGTTTTCGCCCATAATATTATCTTGATTGTGATTTGATTTTATTGCCGGTAAATTTGTTAACAATTTGCTAACCATTAATATTGCTGTTGTTTTTATCATTGTCTGTTTATTTCTAAGACTGGTAGTTGGTGTATATGACATGATTTTGTTTCCTCTCTTTCTCTCTCCCTTTCTCTCTCTCTCTCTCTCTCTCTCTCTCTCTCTCTCTCTCTCTCTCTCTCTCTCTCTCTCTCTCTCTCTCTCTCTCTCTCCCTCCCTCCCTCCCTTTCTCTCCCTCTCCTTTTCCTTCTCTCTCGCTCATATAAATAAAATTAATATAGATATTTACAATAGTCTATAAGAAAAGACTTCTCTATTTGCTGTTTTCAGTTACTAATTCCCTTATTTTTACATCACCATTCCCTAACTCTTCACCATAGCAATGAAAATAATAAATGTGATGAAACTATTGATGGTACTAGTTGTTTTAGTGAATTAAGAGGATTATCTGAAATATAATTGTGAAACCATATAAAGAGAAATGTAGTGAGTGAGTGAGTGGGCAAGAGAGAGAGAGAAAGAGAAAGGGAAAGACGGGAGAGAGTGTGAGAGTGAGAGGGAGAGAGAAAGAGAAAGACGGGAGAAGTAGTGGGAGAGAGAGAGAAAGAGAAAGGGAAAGACGGGAGAGAGTGTGAGATTGAGAGGGAGAGAGAAAGAAAAAAGACGGGAAAGAGAGTGAGAGTGAGAGGGAGAGAGAAAGAGAAGGATGGGAGAGAGTGTGAGAAGAAGAGAGAAAGAGAAAAAAAGAGGGATGGGGAGAGAGAGATAGAGAGAGACGGGAGAGAAAGAGAGGGGGAAGAGAGAGAGAGAAACGGGAGAGAAAAAGAGAGAGAGACTGACTCACAAATATATAATGCTTGTGAGTCTGTTTGTGTGTGTGTGCACTTGTGTGTGTGTGTGTGTGTGTACGTGTGTTTTTTATATGTACGTAAGCGCGTTTATCTATTTGTCCTTTCCATCTGCATGCCCTTCTTAACTCTTACCCTAATCCTAAACCGCCAAGACGTCTTCCGCCCATCACTACCCGTATTACACCCGCGTCGACAATCCTCACCCATCCCCCCAACCCCACCCATCTCCTCACCCGACCCCCCACCCCACCCCCTCACCCCATCCCCCACCCATCCCCCTCACTCCATCCCCTCATCCCTTCCCCTCACCTTATCCCCCACCCATCCCTCTCACCCCTTCCCCTCACCCTATCCCCTCACCCCATCCCCTCACCCTATCTCCCCTACCCTTCACCTATCCCCCACCCATCCCCTCACCCTCACCCCTTCCCCTCACCCTATCCCCCACCCATCCCTCTCACCCCTTCCCCTCACCCTATCCCCTCACCCCTTCCCCTCACCTCAACCTCTATCCATATAAGCGCGACCTTCTCCTATAATCCCGACGACCTTATACCTCCGTAGGGACGCGGTTCTCTTTGACACAAAGGAGATTCCCTCAAATTTGAATCCTCCGTCAATTTATCGACCGCTTAAGCGTGCGTTCCATTTTTTTTTTCTTCCACAAAACGGGTTCGGAAGAAAGGGGGAGTTTCTCTTTCTTTCTTTTTCCTTTTTTTTTTGTGGTGGGGGGGGGGAGATATTTCGATATTTTTTTATTTTTGAGAGGGGGGGAGGGGTTGGAATTTCTTCGCGGGGGATAAAGATTTTAGTCGTTGTTGTTATTTGCTTTGTAATTGGTATTCCACGAAGACACTTATGAGTTTCTTATGAAGAACAGCAAAGGAAAACAGGGAACAAGAACAAGCCATTGTCGGTTACGTCACACAAGCACTTGTGATGTTCTTATATTGTTCACACAAAGAGCGGGACGGTTGTTAGCAATAACAGCCTTTCAATTAGATAAAGACACATAACCACGAGTAGCAAGATGTTGATAAATAAACAACAACACTGCACAGCCACTCACAATGTTCATATATGTTCACGCAAACGTATCAAGATAAGGGGCTATAACATCCTTTCTTTGTAATAACGCCACATAACCACGTTCTTAAATGTTCAAACGAAGAACAACAGAATTATGAGCAATAACAAGCCAGCCACACAGCAAAATTTATAGTCCTATAGGTAGATATAGACCTATAGATATATATAGTCCTATAGATAGATATAGTCCTATAGATAGATATAGTCCTATAGATAGATATAGTCCTATAGATATATATAGTCCTATAGATATAGTCCTATACATATAGTCCTATAGATATGCTCCACCGGTGTAGAATGAGCAACTAACCACGGACTTGTTACAGCACTCCTCCTAACCCCAGGCAGATGAACAAAGTTATGTTCACTTAAGGAAGTTGATGAAAAATAATGTGATGAAGTATGATGTCAAGTACTTCGGGGAAAGGTAGGGAGTTCAGGCTCGTCTCTCGGTAGGGGTTACTGACGTAGCAAATTCCCACTAGAGAAAATAACGGGTAAGGTTCGTCTGCTATACCATTCCATCGTTTTATATATTGTTTTGTTTAATCTTGTGTACATTTTTTGTTTTTATTTCCTATTCTGATTTCCTGGTATTATCTCCTGTTGGTTATGATTCTCTGGTAGCTTAAATGTGTCAGATATTTATTTTCAAAACGTTTCGTTCTTTCTTCGCTCATCATCACTCTCCTATGATCATTATTCGATATTCCTTACTCCTCATTTAGTCTTCCCACTCTGCTTCCTCTTTCTCACTTTTTTTTCATCTGTCTTTCTTCTTTTTTCGATCTTCATTTCCTTTAATTTCCTTTTTATTGTGTTTTGTTTCATTCGTACTGTAATGCTTAAGTTTACCTTCGTCATTGTCAGTCAGTTAAACTCTTTTTTTTTTATTAATTGATGCCTTGTTCAAATGGAATTATTAGTCTTCATTAAAAAAAAAACTAATAGATATAAGAAGAAACTTTTTCGAGTGATGAAAAATATGATCTTTGTAATTAATAGAAAAGTGAGTAAACTTTCTAAAAAGTTATACAATCCCATAAAGACAAATGATTTATAGTGATAAAGCAATAACAACAAAACTTTTAAAAGATAATGAAAAATATAAAAATAAAAACTATAGGACGATTATTGGATGCATAAGAATAACACCCACTTTTTAAAGTCTCAAAAATGACAACAAAAAAACTCTTTTAAAGTCTCAAAAATAACAACAAAAAAACTCTTTTAAAGTCTCAAAAATAACAACAAAAAACCTCTTTTAAAGTCTCAAAAATAACAAAACAAAAAAAAACTCTTTTAAAGTCCCAAAGATAACAAAAAAACTTTCTGTAAAAAAAAAATAATAATAACAAAATTAACACAAAACACGTGGATATTGCGTGAGGTCGGTTGCGCATCTCGTGCGTCACGCCCGGCGCCAGACGACGTAAAAGGAGAGAGACAGAGAGTTTGTTTACGGTTCCCTCAAGTGTGTCCTGGATCCGCTGGAGCTGGAGTCAGGTCAAGTCGTCCACGGAGGTCAAAGGCACGGAGGTCAAAGACTTGAGACAAAGGAGGCAGTGTTTCGGATGTAGGTTGAGTAAGGATTTAGGATGGGAAATGGATTGATTGCTGAGCGGAATATGTCTGTTGTTATGTACGTTATATACGGATATATTATATGTGTTGATTTTTGTGCACAGATACAATGAGAGAGCGTGTGGGGGGGGGGGGGGGGGGGGGGGGTAAATATATATGATGTTGACATCTGGCTTGAGTGCGGACACGTAATGCTAGTAGCCCTTCCCTCTTCAAAGAGAAATATGAACAATGATAGTGTGTGTGTGAGTGTGTGTGT
>BOPN01002788.1:85000-87500 GCA_017312705.2 Penaeus japonicus | reverse complement strand
GTATATATATATACATATATATATATATATATATATATATAAATGTGTGTATGTATATATATATATGTATATATATATATATATATATATATATACATATATATATATATATATGAAATACAAAACTTTTTTTCAAAATCAGACAAATAACTTTATACCCGTTTCCCCTTCTTCTTATTCTAATATTCTTACATAAAAAAAAGACATTCTAATTATCACTCGTAAAATTAAGACAGTCAGTCAGCTTTAAGTCGACCATCAAAAAATAAATAAATATAAATAGCAAAAAAAAAGAGAGAAAAAATAAATAAAAAGAAAGAAAAAGAAAAAAAAAACCTTCGAAATCCGATTATGATTCCAACATTCCGCCAGAATTAAATCAATGAATTAAACACCGACATATCATTAAGGTTACATCAGCACTGTGGATTATTTGCATTATTGTCCAATGAGTCACATGAATCGCGGCGAGTCGGCCCTTACGCGCCAACCAACAGTTATGTGGATTTACTCATGAATGCGAATATGAGGCTGTGTGGTTTGTGGTTATCGAGTGACGTTGGGTGATGGTTGAAAGCAGAGGGGGAGGGGGGAGGGGGAGGGGGAGGAGGGAAGGGAGAGGTGGGACAGGGAGGGGGAGGTGGGAGGGGGGAGGGAGATAGGGAGGAGGAAAGGGAGATAGGGAAGGGGAAAGGGTGGGGGAGGTGGGAGGGAGGGGGGAGGGACGGGGAGGGAAGGGGTAGGAAAGGAAGGGAGATAGGGATGGGGAGGAGGGACGGGGAGGGAAGGGAGAGGAAAGGAAGGGAGATTGGGAGGGGGCGGTGGGAGGGTTAGAAGGAAGGAGATAGGGAGGGGGAGGTGGGTAGGAGGGGAAGGGAGATAGGGAGGGGGAGGTGGGAGGGTTAGAGGGAGGGGGAGAGGGAAGGAGATAGGGAGGGGGAGATGGGTGATAGGGAGGGAGGGGGAGAGGGAAAGGGAGATTTAAGGATGTAGGGAGGGAAGGGGAGAATGAAGAAGGGGAGGGGAGAGGGAGATAGGGAGGGAGGAGGAGGGAAAGAGAGAGGGAGGGAGATAGATGGAATGTAGGTAGATAGGGTGGGAGGGAGGGAGATAGAAGGAATGCAGGTAAATAGGGAGGGAGGGAGGGAGATAGAAGGAATAAAAGGAGATAGGGAGAGAGAGGAAAGGACGGAAGGAAGGAGGTAGGGAGGGAAGGGAGATAGGGAGGGAGGGAGGAAGAGAGAGAGGAAAGGACGAAGGGAAGGAGGTAAGGAGGGGAGGACGGAGGGAGGGGAGGAAAGACAGAGAGAGATATATGGATATTAAAGAGCGTTATTCTAAGAATAATTAGCCAGCGCAACGACATCAGTAGAAAGAATGGTAAATGTTTTCCCGTTTGTATGAGTGTGTGTGTGTGTATTTGTGTGTGTGCGTGTCCATGTGTATTTGCGTGCATGTGTATGAGTGTGTGCGTGTGTATTTGTGTGTGTATGTGTGTGTGTGTGCGTGTGTGCGTGCGTGCGTGTGTGTGTGTGTGTGTGTGCGTGCGCGCGTTTATGTGCATGCGTGTGTGTTTCAAATACGAGCATCAAAAATCGGCCCCATGTGCCCCAGATCGCCCCCATTCCCGCCCCTTCCTAACACCCGCACCGCCAATCAAAACATTTACATCAATTTGAGAGATCGATGAGTCTCTCCCGTACGCACCAACTTAAAGGAATTATTTTTAGAACCCGGCGTGCCGAGAATGTTGGTTTTTAAATGAAATTTATCCTCTCTCTTTCTCTCGCTCTCTCTCTCTCTCTCTCTCTCTCTCTCTCTCTCTCTCTCTCTCTCTCTCTCTCTCTCTCTCTCTCTCTCTCTCTCTCTCTCTCTCTCTCTAATCTATCTATCTATATTTCTCTCTCTCTCTCTCTCTCTCTCTCTCTCTCTCTCTCTCTCTCTCTCTCTCTCTCTCTCTCTCTCTCTCTCTCTCTCTCTCTCTATCTATCTATCTATCTATCTCTATCTCTCTATATATGTATAATTATCTCTATCTATGTATCTCTCTCTATCTATCTATCTTATCTATCTCTCTCTCTGTCTCTCTCCCTCTTTCCCTCTCTCCCTCTCTCTCTCCCTCCCTCTTCATCTCCATCTCCCTCCCCCCTCCCTCTCTCTCTCTTTCTCTCTTACTTAAATCAGAATTTTTTTTTTTTTTTTACATAGGATTGTAGATAATTTAAATTCATAATTGCGAATTATATGGCATTGAGTTAACACAAATTATTTTTTTTCGTGCTTAATGATATATCACATTTTAATCTGTTTAATCTATCTGTGTCATGAAACTATTGTATTTCAATTAATTTCTGTGTCTAATTATTTGGGTGATCTAGCAGGAAAGTAAATAAAAGTTATATAACAATAATGATAAATTTAACAAAGATGAAAATGATAATGATGATTATGATGGTATTAATAATAATGGTTATAATAAAAATGATAAAGACATTAATAA
>BOPN01002788.1:72500-75000 GCA_017312705.2 Penaeus japonicus | reverse complement strand
AAATAATAAATCTATGAATAAACACATACATAAAGGAAAGGATAAATAAATAAAGAACAGAAACAGATAACGGTTAATAAATAACTGAACAAGGATAAACAAACTAAAACATACAAAGATACAAAGAATTGAATTGATCCACTAACTAGGAATATCATCAACATTAATTATACAAATAAAACAACAAAATTCAAATCAGAATGGCGGTTAAAGAGGTAAGGACTGAATGAGCTATTTCACATTAGGAAAGTAAACAAACCAATGAGTCAAATATACTCACTAAATTGATACACTTACTCACATGAATACAAAGGGAACATACTGAGTTTCAACTGAGTGAATATGACTCGTGTATTCAGCTGTTGCATGTTCATTAAGGTTGTCAAAGCAATTTTGTGATAATCTCTTGATAATGAAGGTAAGTACCACAGCGAAGTTTTGTCTAAAATTCTTCTGTATTTTCTTCGACATGTCTGGAACCGCAAAGCCTTTTTAACACTTGCATACTTACACTTACGTACTTACTTACACTCAACCTTACTGTATTTCGTTTCACTGACGCTTCTGTCGTTAGTATTAATTAATAAAGGCATCCTTAAAACATAGTCTTAAAACTCCTCAAACTTATTCTTCTTTCTCTACCTTCTTTTAGAGTTAATTCTTAAGTTATTCTTTTGCGTTTTATCTTTACTTGCATCGAATTTAATGCTTTACAGGGCGTTTATACTTAAACAATTGTATAAAACCCCAAGTACTAAATTCTGTCCGTTCGCACTGCGCATCCTGATGTTCAAACTTTTTTTCGTTTCTGTCTTCTTGTCTCTTATTTTTTTATATTTTTATACTTTACCTTTTGGAAGCCCTGGTCTCTTATCCTTCGCCATATACTTTTTTTTGCAGTTTATCGTATGTTTTCTTTTTCTAATTTGATATTACTGAATAGTACTGCTAGATATGTGTACGTAGATTCGATCTTATAAAAGTCTCTTTGGTTGTCTCTATATCTTATCTTTTATTTTTCTTCGATGACTAAACGTTTGTTAATTAAAGGGATAATTAATGAATCAATTCGTTAAAGATTTTACTCAACGTGGCCCTGTCTAACAAACTTTAAAATCTCGCTGGATGTGAATATTATTAAACTTCATTTGATCTTGTAATTGATTCTCTATCTGACACATTCGAGAGATTAGCCCAACAACAAAAGTCATTTCAAATAAAAGCCATTCCTTAAACTCAAACATTACATGAATACGCACCTAAGAAGAATAGATACAATTAGTGTGTTAACCTAAATCGTGAAGCCAGACATAGTTTTGCCTCCGGAAGGTTCAACGTTCTTTCCCTACTATCTCTCTATGTCTAAAAGTGTATTCGTACTGTAACGACGGGAGTGAGCGGTGGGTATGTATGCCAGACATCATGCTGGCAGGCAATGTCATGTAAACACTATTATGTAAACAGAGGAAGTGAATAGAACTTGCGGATGACAGGAACCTTTGAGGGCAGATGTAGACACAGTTTTGTAGTTTGTTTGTTGTTGTTTCTTTAGGAGATGCAGTGACTAATTAATTACCTATTTATATAAGTACTAGTTTGTTATTCAACTTCCATAACTTAAGGAATTGACAAAGAAAACAAATCAATGATGAGTGACTCAACTTACGGACAAAAATAACATGTAAACAACCCTACCCTCCATTCTATCATCTTTCTCATATTAATATATGTATAGACGATATTCGAATATCAATACATACTGTAGATATGATATATATATATATATATATATATATATATATATATATATATATACACAATGTATACAATATACAGTATAGATACATCTACGATATACGGACAATCAGTAGACCCACGTTAATACTCGTCATTTTCGAGGACAAACTAAATTAAAATTCCGCCTTGCAATGGCTATTCGGAGAGGGTTATTAAACTAACGGAATCTCCAGTTCCCATCGAAACTGATATAGGATCATTCACTCTTAATCAATAACCTTCTTTTGAAAAAAAATAAAATAAAATAAAAATAGGAACTAGTCATCGTAAATCTAAGTTGTTCTAGAATGTTCAGGTTAAAGTACTATGTCGGCATCATGTGTGGCATCGATTGCGTAATATGCGTTTGGTTTGTTGCAACTAAAGCGGTAAGGATGGCCGAACTTACTCTCTCTCCCTCTTTCTTGTTTGTTTGTTTTTTTTCTCTCTCTCTTTCTTTGTCTGTCTCTTTCTCTCTCTCTTTCTATTTAATTTTCTCTTTCTCTCCCTCTTTCCCTTTCTCCCTTTCCGCTCCCTCTCCTTCTCCCTCTCCCTCTCCCTAACATTTCCTTCGCGTTTCGGTAACCAGTCCATATTTGTTTTTAATTTTTTATATATATCACATAAGATACTATCAATCCAGCTAGATACAGATATTGAGAAACGCACATACAGTTTATATAGAACGATTAAATAAACGAAATATCACGAAATTGTTTCAAAA
>BOPN01002788.1:57500-62500 GCA_017312705.2 Penaeus japonicus | reverse complement strand
TGTCGCTAAAAATGACGACCTTAAACCATAACTATCAGGGGGTGAAAACTAAACTGATGGCCCCACCTACGTTGCATTGCGTAAAACGGCGCTGGGACATTGTGTATAAAACCGCCCGTTCTAGTGTTTTCATTAATATAATTTCATGTTACTTTAAACTCTGAAAATGACTGGAAAACGTGTCTAAAGAGTACGAACGATGAGGATTGTGTGTGTGAGAGAGAGAGAGAAAGAAGGAAAGAGAGAGAGAAAGAAAGAAAGAAAGAGAAATAGAGAGAAAGAAGGAAAGAGAGAGAGAAAGGAAGAGAGAGAGAGAGAGAAAGGGAAAGAGAGAGAAAGCGAAAGAGAGGAATGAAAGCTTACCCGCCAACCGACGCAGTTTTATTTTCGTTATCACAAGGTAATTTATAAAATGCTACTGCTGACCTAGTTTCCTAAACATCGACCATTAACAGAGTCTGAATATCATTTTTATCAAAAAGAAAATGATAAATTGGCATCTGCCCCGAATCTAGCTAGATCGATGCATAGATATAAAAAGGCAGACTAACCTTATGAAATAGAGAACCAAATTTAAAACGACATATATATATATATATATATATATATATATATATATATATATATATATATATATATATATATATATATATATATATATATATATATATATATATATATATATATATATGTATATATATATATATATATATATTTATATATATATTGTTATACTTGTTTTTAACTTAAATGTCGCTGCTGTGATGTCTAAAATTAAATGGTGATAGAGAAAGAGAAAGAGAGAGAGAGAGAGAGAGAGAGAGAGAAGGGAAGGAGAGAGAGAGAGAGAGAGAGAAGGGAGAGAGAAAGGGGGAGAGAGGGAGGGAGAGAGAGAGAGGGAGAAAAAGGGAGGGAGAGGAGGGGGGACGGAGGAAGAGAGAGAGAGACACACACACACAGACACTCACAGAAACACACCCAGATAGATGCAAAGTGAGAGGGATAAAACAAGTACATGAAAAAAAAAAACGAAAAACTAAAATAAAAAAAATTTAAAACGAGCACCACTCCGCGATCAATCAGCTGAGACCTGCGTTTTTTCCCCAACATGTGTGTAACCTGTTGCTTCTGATCATTCTTATCCCGTTAAGGCCAATCTCTCGTTTCTTTTTATCTGTTTAATAATAAAAGGTGTCTTCGGGTATCTGAGGTGTTTTTTCGTTGCGTAAATCCGGTTATTGCAACTTCTGTCTAGTTGCGTTTCCGTGCATCTGGGTTTCATACTATATCAGAGTTGCATATTGCATCTGCAATTGCTCTCATCTGTAATTCTATACTTACTGGCTCTGACTTCGACTTCGTTATACCAGACCTGTTACTTGACCTTGTATCTAACCTGTAATATCAAATTCCCTTCGACATTCCTCATGGTTTGCTATACATTACTTTTATTTATTCTGTTTTATTGATCGTGTATGATTAAAAATTTCTTAATCTAAATACACTCGATTATTGCAATATGTTTGGCCTAATATTCAGCCTATTTACATATCTATATTGCAGTTAATCCTTTCGTTAAAACTTAAAAACGTTACCTTATATATATATATATATATATATATATATATGTATATATATATATATATATATATATATATATATATATATATATATATATATATACATATATATATAATCATATTCTGTATTGTTTCTCCATTATTCCTATTTTATCACTCCTCTCTACTCTCCGATCTTTAGCTTTTCTGCAATGACTGTAAATGACCTGTAAATGACCTGTATTTGGTACTTGGTCCACCATCCATCATTTCGTGACAGCCTACGATTAATCTGGGAGCTGCAACTTGCAATTGCCAGGAGCATAATTACACAGATCTATATAAATAAAATGTTTATATCATAATGTTAGGTAATAAACCTTGAGTTGGGGATAATTAACAAGGATATTATTGATTTTTTTAAGAGAGGGGGAGTGGGAGGATGGGAGGGAGGGAAGGAGAGAGGGAGAGAAAATGAAAGAGAGAGAGAGAGAGACAGAGACAGAGAGAGGGAGGGGGGGAGGGAGGGAGGGAGGGAGAGAGAGAGAGGGAGGGGGGGAGGGAGAGAGAGAGAGGGAGGGATGGATAGATAGAGGGGGGGGGAGAGAGAGAGAGGGAGGGAGTGAGCGAGAGAGACAGGGAGAAAGATAGATAGAGAGAAAAAAAAAGAACGTGAAGAGCGGTGGACAGAAAAAGAGAGAGGGAAAGAAGAGAAGTGATGAGAAGAGAGATAGAGTAAATGAGCGAGAGGGAGAGACGGAGAGGGAGAGGGAAGATCTGGGAATGATAAATTATATTTCTTCTATATACCATCCTGAACTTCTCGCTCCATCTATACCCTCCACATAAATCATCCTTAATGTTGTTATTCTCGACGTGTCACTAGTTTCCCGCCATGAAATAAAAATAAAATAACGAATCCAAACACCTCCTCAAAATAAAATTAAAAAATAGTAGAGTTAAAACACCCCCCCCCAAAAAAAAAATAACGAAAGTATTTTTTTTTTTTTCTCAGAAATACACATCGCTATATTACTTCCCCCCCCCCCCCCCCCCCCGCCACTCCCCCCACTCAAAAAAAAAGAAAATAATACCCCCCAACCCCCCACTCAAAAAAAGAAAAAAAAAGAAAGTAATTTCTAACTATAAAATCCAAGGCAGTGACGCCTCCTTGTCACTGAGAGAAGACATTCATTCTAATCAGCTGAGACACTTCCAAAATACGACACTGCCACGCTGTCTAGATCTCTCTCTCTCGCTCGCTCTCTCTCTCTCTCTCTCTCTCTCTCTCTCTCTCTCTCTCTCTCTCTCTCTCTCTCTCTCTCTCTCTCTCTCTCTCTCTCTCTCTCTCTCTCTCTCTCTCTCTCTCTCTCTATCCATCTCTCTATATCTATCTCTCTATATATCTATCTCTCTATATATCTATCTCTATCTCTCTATCTATCTATCTATCTATGTCCATCTCTCTATCTCTCTCTCTCTCTCTCTATCTATCTATCTATCTCTATCTACCTATCTATCTCCATCTCTCTCTCTCCCTCCCTCCCTCCCTCTCTTACGCTGCCGCTGTCACTCGCATAACAGCCTTCATGCCGTTACAGCAGAGTGTCAGCGAGCCTTGGAGAGGGATGACAGCAGAACATAGATGAAAACGTTGATAGTAAGAGTCTGTGAGAGAATGAGGTTGTGAGCGTACAGCATTGGAGGTTGTGAGCGAAAGGGGTTATAAAGCGTTCGTAAGAAGGAGGTTTGTGAGCGTACAGCATTGAGAGGCGCTGGTCGGAGTGTGGTTGTGAGAATACAGCATTGGATAACTCTGGCTGTTAGAAGGGTTGTGAGAGAATAGGTTTTTTAACGTTTCTAGAAAGGTGGGTTGTGAGCGAACAGCAATGAAGGGCCCATTTCAGAAGGGGGTTGTGAGCGTGAGTGCTGATCATAGAGCAGTTGGTTGTGAGAGGACAGCATTGCTGATCAAGAGGAGAGTCAGAAAACACAGCATCAGGAAAGTGCTGATTGCAAGATGACTGACAAAACAAAAACAAAACAAAAACAAAACCGTAAAAAAAAACATCAATTCAAAAGGAAGGGAGTTGAGAAAGAACAGCACCGAAATATGCTGCAACTGCGACTCTATAACAGTGTTGCACGTAGCATTGCAAGGTCTTAGTAGCTCAGGATTACATCGTAATAATGTTGCATATTTTACTGAAACTTGACCGGTGTGCGTTTAGACCCACACGTGCAATTGCACCCACATACATACAAACAAACGTGTACATGTACATAAGTAAATGCATACATACATACATACAGGCAGGCATTCATACATTGATAAATGTATGTATACATATTCCTCATATACATACATACTAATATATATCATCTATTATATAATACAACGCAAAAATATAGTTTTCATTACAGGCATAGCAATAAGTATTTTGATGAATATATATATATATATATATATATATATATATATATATATATATATATATATATATATTCCTTTTTCGTCGACAGAGAAGTAAATGAATAACTAAAACGGCGAATGAAAATACAAATAAACATAACAGCAAAAAATAGAACAAAACAAAATAACGTGAATGAACACTTAAATAATAGTTGAATAGATAACTGAATTAATTACAGTAATGTATAATAAAGTTAGCAACACAAATAAACAAAACAAATTAATAAACAAATAAACAAGGAATTAACTGAATGCATAAACAATGAATAAACAAAAATAAGACAAGTAAAGAACAGGATGAAGACGGGGAGGAGGAGGAAGAGGAAAAGAAAGAGGAGGAGAAGGAGGAGGAAGTGGAAGTAGAGAAGAGGAGGAGGAGGAGGAGGAGAAAGAGGAAACAGAGGAGGAGGGGGAGGAAGAAGAGAAAGAGGAAACAGAGGGGGAGGGGGAGGGGGAGGAGAAGGAGAAAGAGGAAACAGAGGAAGAGGAGGAGGAGGAGGAAGAAGAGAAAAAGGAAAAGATGAGAAGGAGGAGGAAGAAGAGGAAGTAGAGGAGAGGAGGAGGAGGAGGAAGGAGAAAGAGGAAACAGAGGAAGAAAAGAAGGCGGGGGAGGAGGAGGAGGAGGAGGAGGAGGAGGAAGAAGAAGAGGAGGTAGATGAGAGGAGGAGATAAAGAAGGAGGAGGAGGAAGGAGAAAGAGGATTCAGAGTAGGAAGAGGAGGAGGGGGAGGAGAAGGAGTAGGAGGAGGTGGAAGAAGACGAGAAGGAGGAGGAGGAGGAGGAAGAAGAAGACGATAAGGAGGAGGAGGAGGAAGACGATAAGGAGGAGGAGGAGGAGAATCATTGTGATATGGAGAAGACGAGGAAGAAGGAAGAGGAGAAGGTGGAGAGGAAGAAAAGAAAAAGAAGAAGGAGAGGAGGAAGGCGGAAGAGAGAAATAATAATAATGATAATAATAATAAGATGATG
>BOPN01002788.1:35000-37500 GCA_017312705.2 Penaeus japonicus | reverse complement strand
TGCCAGTAGAGGTTAAGAGCTGCCACTACACATATTCTGGAACGGTAGAGCTTGTATTCATCACCGAATTAGGAACTAGGCCTAGCTATATCCTGCCAGACTATACCTATCAGTATGGAATCAGAATGAGAGTAATTGCTCAGAATATGACCCCACGAAACAACTTTTATGGCCTTTGAATTAAGCACACTACCCCATTAATATTTGCCAGGGCGATTGAGAATTCCCTCTTGTTAGAATGTACGTGATGTTGGTTTGATTGCCTTTGCCAGATCCTAAGAAAGTTTGGCAACCACAACATCTAAGATTCATTTAAATTTGATAGGCAGTGATGGGCCTATTATTTTCTCTAAGATTTTTTTTTTTTTCTAGATCTAATAATGTTATTTTATGTGTGCTTTTTGGCCACGACCTGTTTTTTTCTGTCTATGCTTGGTCCTTTTCTGAACGTATACCAGAATGAAATTACATTAAAAGCAACGGATCCTTATTGTTATGTATTTCATGTCTTGTTTTCTTTTTGCAGATACTATTTTGACTTGAAGGTTATGGCAAGTAAAGGCAGCAAGTTAAAGGTACTATTATGTATAAGAATTTATTATTACATAAATCATTACCATTACTATCACTACTATCATTATCATTATTATTCCTATCATTGCCTTAATTGTCATTATCACCATCATAATCATCATCATATTACCATCATCATCTTTTCAATAGGGAATTCATTGGTCATTATGCATTTGTTAAATGGTATAAGAGAACTGAGTCTCCAGTTAAAGAACAAGATTAAAGATGATTTAGATTGCTTTAAATTGAAACAAACCAAACAAATCAGTATATGTATAATAAGCTAAGACATATTATGTTCGCACATGTTCATTGAGGAGGTGAACACACATTATTCCACAAACTAATTAGTTCTTCCCATGATTTGCTAAGAAAAATCCTTAAATTTTGGAAGGATAAGGAAGTTCTCCCATATTACTTTTTTTTTCTTTTTTTCTCAGGGTTCATCATGGTTAACACCAACATTAGACGACTTTGGAATAGCGTCTCCAACACCGAATGAGAAGAAACCAAGGAAAAGGCCCAGAGAGGCGGAAATCTTCAGTCAGTGTGGAAAGAAAGTACAGCAGGTATGTTTCTCTGACATTCATGGACTACAGTAACATTTATACATCAACTGCAATTATCCATCAGTTATAATTGTATTCAGTGAGGAACAGCATTTATACATCAACCACAATTACCCATCGGTTATTATTGTATTCAGTGAGAAACAGCATTTATACATCAACCACAATTACCCATCAGTTATTATTGTATTCAGTGAGAAACAGCATTTATACATCAACCACAATTACCCATTAGTTATTATTGTATTCAGTGAGAAACAGCATTTATACATCGACCACAATTACCCATTAGTTATTATTGTATTCAGGAAGGAACAGCATTTATACATCAACCACAATTACCCATCAGTTATTATCGCATTCAGGGAGGAACAGCACTCTGGGTTGAACTGTACGCGCCTACAACTCGCGATGATTTGGCCGTCCATAAGAAGAAAGTCCAAGAGGTGGAGAACTGGCTGGTCGAGAGCATGGCTGGTATGAAGGTGAGGATTTAATACGTTGTGTAAGTTGTTTTCATGTTTACATTGTTTACAGTTTGATTTTTTCTTTCAGGAGATACACAAGAGTCATCAGTATAGTTATATAAGTTGCATAACGTTAGCCATTTTTTGTACCCTCTGTTAATGCATTTTTTTTTTTTTAGGATTGATGTTTTTGAGTAAACTGCACATTCTTTATAAATAAGATTTCTCATTTTGTCAGTACTTATATTTTAGATGTTAGGCAGTTATTTTCTGTTTTAAAATTTTGTATTTGGAAGTTTCATATACTGTCTATTCTATCATGATCTTTTTCAGTGTATATATTAGTATTAGATATATTTGGATAGAGTAAAAAGGTTGATTTTGTCTTCTTACAGTGAACACACCTTTAATCTTTGGTATTTTTGCATTTAAAGAAAGTAAAACTAGAATTGGAAATAAGCTTGAAAATAGCTTTAATTCCCAGTTAGTTAAAGAAATATAAAAAATCAAGTGACTTGTTATTAAGAAGGGATAGAACTAACTTGAGTCTAGTTTTTATCCCATGCGTTATCAGGGAGTAGAAACGGTGCTATAATTGCTCATCCCCACAGGGCCGTAGATTCCTTCTCTTGACCGGTCCAGCTGGCTGCGGAAAAACAGCTACAATAAAAATACTAGCAAGAGAGGCTGGACTTGCCGTACAGGAATGGATCAACCCAACATCAACCAGTTACAAGTCTACTTTCATGGATCAAGGTCTGTGTATTTTTGTGAATATTGATTTGAAAACATGATCTGTAGGTAGGATGAAATATATATGTGTGAAATATATACGCTTTATAAGCTGATAACCTGGATATTTCCTGAGGATAATACATCTTTCATGGAAAG
>BOPN01002788.1:30000-32500 GCA_017312705.2 Penaeus japonicus | reverse complement strand
ATTGCTTGGCCTTCTATTCCAGCATAGATAACTTAGGGAAAGCAATGCAACATCTAACAGACTCGGATGTTCTGTCTGCTGAATGGACAGTGAGTGACTCTTTACCATATGGTCTTGGCAAAAAGTAGAGGTAAAAATTTTGAAACGTGATGTGCAGGCAGGATGAAATAGATAAGTGTGTGAAATATATACGCTTTATAAGCTGATAACCTGGATATTTCCTGAGGATGATACATCTTTCGTGAAAAGTATATGAGGAAACTTATTCTATATAGATATCTTAAAGTTACATTGGAACAGATGTATGGACATATGTTGTTTCCCATGTACACACCTTTGTGCATTATCATGACAAATTACAGAACCATAGCTGATACACATGGGGCTTCACCTTAGTAATCCTATACAGTGTTTTTCTTTGGTAATTCCCACTTATTTTCTCCATTATAGGGTAAAGACATTCTCGAAGATTATGCTGCGTCTGTTACTGTACGAGGTTTGATGCATGCTAACAATGCAGAGCACACCAGCAGTAGATGGAGGCCGCTCACGAGACCAATGTGGTACAACGTCGCGAAGAAAAGTCAGGAACACATAGCAGCTTTAAGAGCCGAACATCGAATGGCATCGTTCACTTCCGAGGAACTTACAACTGTTGTCGTTCCGTTACAAGCAAAGATTTTTGCGGCAACTAGACAAGGTTAGTGAGGAAAGAAGAGAGAAGGCTGTGAAAATTTCATGGGAATTGTCTTTTTGCTATGTGCTGTTAACTACACAACCATTTTAAAGATTAACATGGAAATTATAGTGTAATAAGGTAATGAAATTATTTATATTGTGAATATGTGTTAGATTTTTGGGCATGCATCAGCACGAAGTCCATCTTACACAGTCAAAGATCATTCCACATGAAAGAAGAGACTACATGTGGTAAGTCTATTGAGACCTAGTTTACATTTAACCCATGGCTGACGGGGCTGCTTTGGCTCCAAATGGTCGAACGCTGTGGCCAGGCGCTATGTGCCCGACCACCCAGCTCGCCAGCCACGAGGATAACTGTGACAAAATATCTTGTCCCCAGTGGCTGATCCTGCCACCACTTGACATGATGGCTTGTCACCCGGCGTTAACGGGTTAAGAGGGATGAAGCTTTATAGATTATCGTCAACCTCTTGAGAAGAGAAAGAATGAGATTTAGGGGAGAGGGTAATAATAGATATGTATGTTCATTTGAAGTTCTCACATATATCTTTTATTGAAGATCTGTCATTTGCCCTCCACTTTTTTCTTTTCTTTTTTTTACAGGACAGTTCTCCTTGACAAGGGAAATCGGCTCTTTCTCAAATGTCGAGATGAAAAACTCATCAGGGGATCAACTGGACGAGCACGATGCAAATGCCTCAGTCATAGAAGATGAGGCTCAGGCGGGAGGAACGGCGAACAACGATACAGAGAACAATGACGCCGAGGTTGATTTGTTGGAAAACCAGGAACCTAGTGATCCTGACGAAGACTTCAGAATTGACGAGTTTGATGACGATTGAAGCCTCTCAAAGGTCGTTTGAATTTATAGATATTGTAATAAAATTATTTCTTGAAATGTGTGTATTCTTTTTTTTTATACTTTGCTCTCCAGTTCTTGTTTAATAATGATAGTTATTTAATGATAAACTGTTTTAGGTCTCAATATTACATATATAATAGACTTAATAGGTTACAGAGAATTTCTTGTTTTGTAATTGATAATTGTAATTGTGATTCAATTATTGCTTTATGTTTTAGCTGCTCTGACATTTTCAAAATCTGGTCTAAAAATATGATTTACTTGCTGAGTTTTTTTTTTAATTTCTGATGAATACATAACACTTTATTATACACAAGAAAGGATTTAATTTAGCTTTTGATATTCCATTTGATTGTATTAAGTATTTACTTTAGGTTTTAGATCATCTATTGTCTTTAGAGCACACCTGATTCTCAAAAAAAAAAGTCAAATCAAACCAGTTCTCTGCTCCACTTTTCATAAGAGGTCACGAAGATCAAAATCCATGGCTTACTCGAACAGGATAGACTACTATGAAGCTTATTTCAATACAGAAGCTACAAATAGATTCAAAATAGTATCTGAGGATTCTTTTTAAATATGCTAATAGTTTATAAAGCCATTATCAACAATACGACTCTTCCTTTTTTTTCTTTTTTTTTCTCATAGGGCGGTTTAAGAAAGGTATTTCAATAATCAACTCAAGATCTCAATCATGTTACTACCCTCAAGATATGATTCCAAGAGCATTGGTCTTGAGGCACTTGGATGGAGCACATAACAAAGAGCATTCAGTGTTAACCTCAATTATATTTGGGGTTCGTGGTCAGTGAACACTCTCTCACACACACACACACACACTCACTCACTCTCACTCTCACTCTCACTCTCTCTCTCTCTTTCAGGGAAAGACCTACTTGCTGCTAACGATTTCTTTAGGTTTAAGACATGGCATAT
>BOPN01002788.1:12500-25000 GCA_017312705.2 Penaeus japonicus | reverse complement strand
GGCCAATCCGGCTTAAATAGACCAAAATTCCGGGACTCTTGAACGCATAAGCCTAACGCGTCGGGATTCTCGGCCGCACTGGCCGCGAGCCAGCACTGCGCGCTTGCTCCTCCCGCGCCCCGGGCTGGACAAAGTAACGCGTCCCCGTCGTGTAGCCCAAAAACCACTAGACGTGTTATCTTATCATCCGTCGTTAACGGTTAAGATGTGTCCCTACTCCAACCTGTTGTGTAAAAGGTATATATCCCAAATACTAACACTAATTTGTGTGATGGGCAAAACGGGTCCAGTCGCTGGCACCCGAATATGTGGCGAGCAGAGAGTGATCTAATTCCCACACATAATATATAAAGGGATTACGTGAAACACGGTAGCGAAAACATTAACAATATATTATAAAATCAAGATATATATATATAACATTATTTACAAGGGAGGCACGATATATATATATGCAAGGGGGAAGCTAAGCCTATCGCAAAGCTAATAATACCTGAGCTAAAGATATATCAATAACCCTAATATAAACACAACACTAAGGAAAACACAGACAATGCACAGTATATGAATTAAGTTAAGTCACTAAAGGCACTAAAACACTGTCTACCTGGAATCCTTGAGGAGGTGAAGGGAGAGGAGGACCTCTCGACTTGAAGGTCGAACTAATTCTGTCTTAATCTATCAATGACCTATTTTGAGGAGGATACCGGGTCAGTACGAGGGGCAGCGACAATTCTTCTAATTGGTCAGGGAGCTGCCCGATCCGGCGGTGATTGGTCCACGCGGTAATGATGAGAGGACTTTGGCCACGCCCTCCGAGCGTGAGCATTCAGGACTGACCTGGAATTAGGATACGTAGTAATTAAGATTAACTAGGGATACTTCATTATTCTTTGATATGAATTTTGAATCTTTATCATATATAAATAAGACCTTCATATCGCTCGACCACGTTACCCCAAATCGTCCCGATTTGGTAAGAAAATTAGATATAACGAAAAGAGAATGCCAAAATCAGCGATACTTAGCAGAGAAAACAGGAGATCCGTGATCAGTGGAGCTCTTGAAAATATACGAAGAGATCAGGAAATGCCGTGGCAACGTCTCGATTATTGCACAAGATCACACGGTTGTGCAATCAGTGCAGGCTTCGAGATGGGCTGCGCTGGTTACAGGATTGACACGTCTGGTTGACATGCCCTTCTGCATCCATCACTATCGTATCTGAAAAACTTTATACACGTAACTAGTGCATACGATAGTTGTAGAGGGGACAGGGTAAAGGGCGTAGGAGCAGAAATTATGCAGATGCATGTTATAAGATAATTGATAATAGTAGTTATGAATTAACTAGCTGAAAATAACATGCAATATAAATTGAAAAGATATCAAAAGTATGTATACAATAAGGTCATTGCTAATTATTAACATATTGTTATGTCATAATGTTTAAAAACAAATAAAAAAAACTAGCAAGTAAGTTATGCTAAGTTATAGTATATACTCATAAATTGGTATATTCAGTAATGGTAAATATAGTACAAAAAGATACAAGAGTACGACTTGCGAATAGGCATCGGGTGATGCGGTAACTTGCTCGTAGTGCGATGCAACCAACACGCGACCAAGCTCGAATCATCAGCTGTTGCAAGTCAGGTATCTGTTTAAGATCAGACTGGGGAAAAAAGTGTGAGGCCTTGCGACCTCCTCCTTCCTATCTCCCCCCCCCCCGGTCCTTATCCTTCCCCCCCCTCTTCCTTAACTTCCCCCCCCCCCCTTGTTCTTCATCTCCCTTTTCCTCCCCCCTTTTCTTTATTTTCTCCCCGTCCTAGCCTCTTGTTTCTCTTCTCCTATCTCCCTTATTAACCCTTTCTGCCTATACCCCTTACTTTTGCCTACTGTTTCCTCCGCCTTGACTCGCCTTATTCCCGACGCTTCTTTAGTCTATCCTCTACTACCCTTACTTCCGTTTTTGCTTTCTCTAGCTACTCCCTCATTTTCTACTTCCGTTTTCTACCCTATGTTTCGTCTGCTGCTCTCGCTCCCTTACCCGCACTCTCCTCTCGTTTTCGCTTTTGCTACTTTTATGGTTTACCTTGTTCTAATCTGTTTCCTTCTAATTTCTTTCTCTTTCCTTCACTACTCCTTTTCTTTATCTTCTACGCTATATCTCTTCCCTTATTCCTGCGCTTGTTGTCCTCTTATCCCCCCCCCCCCCCCTACCTCTCTCTTCACCCTTATCCGCCCTTCCTTCCTCCCCCCTTTCCTCTTGCCTGCCCCCCCCCCCCCCCGACCTAATCCTGTTTCAGGGCCGTATGAAATCCAGGGAGGTTCGTGAAACATCGCCAGGACAACTCTACATGCACATACACTTGCACCCACGCCTAAACTGGGGAATAGGCCATGAACCATTTGCCTGAGATGTTAAAATTGTATAAATCCGATTTTGGAGCTCAGCCCCCTGAGCCAATATGAAGCCTCGACCCCGTGGGTCACGCACTGGGGGTGCGAATATTCTGTGCTTATTTGTATTTCTTTTTATTTACCTTTTGTTTTATGTGTTATATTTTATATTACATTACTATCTAAAGTGGGAATGACTACTTTTTAGTCTTATTTTATTTCATTGAGCGTTTTATTTTATTCCTTATACACTACTTTTAGTCTCGTATCAGTGACCATCTTAAACTTTCTTAAGGCCATCACTTTAATTTGTAAGTGCATTTTAACCAATTGTATTTTTATCTAAGAAGGGTTTGGTCAAATATTTCTTATTTTGAACTTTGTTTTAATTATTTTTACTTTAGATTCTTTTTACGTGTCACGGAGTCCACGTCACCCACTTTTATTTTGTATTTTTGAATTGTATATTTGTCTTTTTAATTTATTTCATATTTACAATGTTATGTTTAATGATATCCTTTTATGTGATCTTTGTTTTTATTGTTTAAAGTTACGCTGAGCCATTTGGCTGATTTTATAGTTCTGATCTTACGTTTTTTTCCTATTGTTTTAATGTTTCAAAGCTGTATTTGCCAGTTTTTATGTTTTTAATGTGAAACAATACTGTAAATTAATGTTTTTGAGTTTTTAAATGTCTTTATTCTCTACTCGAAAAAAAGAACATATTTTCCATGCCAGTAGCCCGCCGGCTATAAATAGCCGACGAGCTGAAAATAAATCAGTTGTCTCTGGAACTTGGTGTTTCTCTGACCCTCCCTGGATTACCCTGGAATACCCTTGTGGCGACGCAGGAGCAGCTAAAGAAAGGTTGTACTGACTCGAGTTACATGCCAGTTAGGACAAAGCTGGACGTGCTATTATAATAATATCCTGTGAGGGAGATACACTGGCCAACACTAGCCAGAGACGCCCATGTTATTTTACTTTGATATTTCTTTTATTAATCTTTTTTGAGAAGTGTTTTAACTTTTAAGCTATTTGCTACTGGGCAATTTTATACTTTTATTCATACTTTTTTTACTATTTATTATTTTAAAACCAGGACTAAACTAACGCAACCAGACCCTCTTTAAGGGACATGCACCTGGGGAATGGGACTTAGTCTCCTTAAGGGGAAGTGAACGGGCCCCCTCCCTCTTTCTTCCGGCCCTAAGCCGTCATCCCCGCTTGGGCGGATGTATTTCCGGGCTTCCCCATGACAGGTATCCTTACAAAAGTCATTAGGAGTTCCGGGTTTCAGGATGAACCCGAGAGTTGCAACAATGCAAGGAGTTGACTGCATCAGGAACCGTATACAGCATAGAATGGTCCTGGTAGTCGATAGATGTGGTAGTTACCAGCAGGAACTATCTGCAAGGTATACCGAAATTAGTATTTCATATATAAGAAATAATCATATATGCAACATAATCATATGATTTGGCAATAACAAGAAATAGGAAGTATTTACCTGAATTCATGTTATTTGCTGACAATACTTACGCAGTAGCAGACCGGATTTATCGAGGGATGAACTATGTGCAAAATATGTCTGATGTGATAAGTGATGAGTAATGAAAAAATGATAAGTTAAGATGTAGTTTACCATTTACTAACTGAGTCTAGTCCTTCGGGGAGTGAAGGCACGGCATATGAGCCAAGGTCAGTAGCAAATTAGAAAGAACAATGTAAATGTGTATGATGCATGTAAAAAAAAATAATAGCCAAATTACCAACCATATACTAAAGTATGTATTGTATGCTGGGAATTTCACTTGACCTGTGGCCCGCTACCTTATCATAATAATCTCATCTGGCCCACGGCATGAAAAGGTTGCCCGACTCTGATGTAAGTTAACGAAATATTATGTTACTGCCCCAAGTCTCATGCGAGTTCTAAGTTGCGGAGATAGATTTTTGTATCTGCTTCGTGTCACGCAGGGGTTTACATGGGAAAAGAATCTGCATATATAATCTTTGGTTTCTACAACCTACGTGATTATCAGACATTTTTTGGATTATTGTGTTCATTCTCATCATTATCGAGCCAGTATCCTTGTTGTATTGTACTGTTATCGTGCTCTGGCATCCTAGTTCTAAAGTAGCGAGGAAAAAATGTTGTACAATATATTTAGGAATAAAAAAAGAAAAAGAAAATGAAGGACATTTATTATGATTTTTTTTCTCTCTATCATTCCTAACTCAAAAATAAAGGGAGGGGAGAGAGAGAAGAAACTCTAAGCTGTGATTCTCCTTTTACAGAATGTTGCAAGTGGCAAGTGCTTTTCGTTGAGAGCAAAGGAAATATTACGAGAAGGAAAAAAAAAATTCAACTCTTAACTATGTCTTTCTGGAAATGCATTAAGGACTGGATGTTGCAGAGGAAGAGCAGTTGGTGTTGCATCATGATTATTGTTGCTTGATGCTGTTGTTTTAGAATTGATTATGCTTGTTTTTTGTGTTTTCATTTGTGCATGTATGATTACTATCATTTATATACACTTTATTCTTCTTCTTTTCTTTGTTCGTGTTATTGATAATAATGATAATGACAATGATATAATCAATTGTTGTTATTGTCATTATTATAATTATTATTATTATTGTTGTTGTTATTATTATCATTATTATTATTATCATTATTATTATTATTATTATTATTATTGGAATCATTATTTTTATGAATAGGAATATTATATTTTATCATGATTATTATTATTATTATTATTATTATTATTATTATTAAATATCATTATCAAGCTCATTACTGTTGTTTTTGTTGTTGTCGTTTTTGCTACGGTTGTATTTGTGATTATTATTGCCATTGTCATTATCAAAATCATTATCAGGATGATCATGGTCGTCATCATCATCATCATAATATCATCATCACTATCATCATAATTATCATCATCACCATCATCATCACTATCATCATAGTTATCATCATCACCATAATCATCATCATCACCATCATCATAAACATCATCACTATCACCATCATCCTCATCATCATAATCACCATCATCCTCATCATCATGTGAGCTTGAGGTCTCCAGACATGCCGCTCGGCAGGTTTCGACCCCTGTAGAAGTGACTGCCCCGCAGGTAGCCACTGAAGCACCTGAGGCTGAGAGGCCTCAAAGGGTTACCATCACGGATGACTTCTCCCGGGATGTACTCTTGGAATGGGAAAGGAGGCTTAGCAGGAGGGAAAGAGAATTGGAGAGGCGAGAACTACAGGTCCCTAGGGCGGTGTCTTCGGGAATTAATGGCCCAGAACTTGGCTTTGGTGGGTATGACTCCCACAGGCAGCCTCAGCCGAGTGCATATTACCCGGAACCTGCCAGGAGAGGTAACCCGACGCCGGCACCTCCTTCTCATGAAGGGCCCTCATCAGAGTATGTGAGGCAGCCTCCTTTCGCTAGTAACGGACATACTCCAGAGCTCCTGCCGAGAGCCCCTACATCTTTAGGGTCTGATAACCCAATCTCCTATGTGATAAGTAGTAGGGACAACGTGCCATATTTTAAAGGAGAGACCTCGGCCTGTGATCCTCTTAAAAGGAACCAGGAGATCGAGTCCTGGATTCGATCAATAGAGAACTTGGTTCGGCCTCCCACTAGCGATGCGTTTATCAGGGCAGCAAGGGCTAACTGCCGTGGTCGAGCGGAAACCATCATAAATTCTGAAGGTTTCGACCATATTAGAGACTGGAACTCCTTTAAACGAGAGTTAAGGAGAAAATTTAGGGGCACGTACACGGCAGCCGATTTTTATAAAGTCCTGTACGATCATACTATGTCTGACTTGCAGGCCCCAATGGATTTTTACCTCCAGATTGAGGCCTCGGTTTACCAAGGGTACCGAGATCATAAAGAGGCCATAGGAGACCCGACAGAGCTAATAAGGAGGGTCTTCCTTTCGGGTGTCCCAGATTGGTTGAGGGACTTTCTGGTGCTTAAGGACGACTGCACCTCACAACAACTGGCTGAGACCGCTCAGAGAGTGTGGAATTCGAGGAATGGCATTAGACATAGTCACTCTACAGGCCGCCATCAGTCGCCCAACCCTCTTTCTGAGGAAGATGATAGGCTTCGACGTCGCTTTGTCGAGCGTCCACACCGAGCCAGGGACTCTTACAGTCTTAGTCCCTTATTAGCCAGTCCTCAATCTGTCCCTTTAGCCATGGCTTCCTCACCAGGCCGCTCTAGATCAGATGTATGGTGCGATTTCCATAAAAGCACCACCCACAGCAACCACGAGTGCCGAGCTACAGCTGTTTCTCGCTCCCCTACCAGGCCTGGGCTATACACGTGCTTCAGATGTGGCCACAATGGCCATATGGCCCGAGAATGTCCCTTTCCTCGACGCCAGGGAGACAGAGCTCCGAGTCCCGCTGGCAGGAATGAAAGGAGCCAGTTCGCTAGGTACAATGAAAGGGACACCAGTGAAAGTCATGGCCGTGAGGGCACGCGAGAGGAACGGACGACCTCTCGTGGCACTCAATGCTAACGGAACAACCATAATGTGTTTTATAGATACTGGGTCCGAAATTACGATAATTAAGCCTGGCGCCCTTGATATGATTGACGGTAATGATTTGCCCAAACAGCCCTCGCAAAAGGTCCTAAAAGGTATTTCTGGAGCTGTCAGATCGGAAGCAGAAGTCTCGGTACCATTTAAGCTTGGAGACGGTTTAACTCTAGTTCACCAGGCCACCGTAGCTGATCTGGATTTCCCGGGAGACCTTCTTTTAGGAATTGATTTCCTCAGGCGTATTAACTTTACCCTGAAATCGGCTGCAAACTCGTCCACAGGCCAACTGATTCTAGAGGACTACAGGTTCTCTGTAGTTTTCACGGATACAGAGTCCCTGAAGATAGCTTGGGTAAGGAGTTATGAGGATGCATCGACCCAGACTGACTTGCCTAAATCCACCCCAGAAGGTGGACCGGAGGCAACTGTACACCTGGCAAAACGGACTGTAATCCCCTCGCATTCAGGTGTGTTCTTGAAAGGGGTCATTTCAAGATTAGGGCAAGTCCATGGGGATGTTGTATTAAGCCCCACTGTTTCAGATTCTCTAACTTTGCCATACTCCGTTACCACAGTAACTGATAGATGCTGTACCATCTGGGCCATAAACCCTTCATCACGGCCACTTACGCTAAGACCAGGGACTAGGCTAGGAACTGTGTCCCCCATTGATGCAGTATATTGCACAAATGCAAAGAGGGAAGGTGTGGTTAATGGTGCCCCCTGTGGCGAGACAGAACCTGAAAGGGAAGAGATGGTTAACGGTTCCCCCTGTGGCGAGACAGAACCTGAAAGGGAAGAGATGGTTAACGGTTCCCCCTGTGGCGAGACAGAACCTGGAAGGGAAGAGATGGTTAACGGTTCCCCCTGTGGCGAGACAGAACCTGGAAGGGAAGAGATGGTTAACGGTTCCCCCTGTGGCGAGACAGAACCTGGAAGGGAAGAGATGGTTAACGGTTCCCCCTGTGGCGAGACAGAACCTGGAAGGGAAGAGATGGTTAACGGTTCCCCCTGTGGCGAGACAGAACCTGGAAGGGAAGGTATGGTTAGTGGTGCCCCCTGCGGCGAGACAGAACCAGAAGGGGAGGCTATATTTAATGGTGCCCTTGATCCTGAGATGAAGTACCCAGGAGTGGAGAGTGACAGTTGCACCGTTAACGTGGATTTGCCAGCAGTAGATTACAATAATGCCGAGATTAACATATCCAGTTGGGAGGACATTGCCCGTTTCAACAGTAGTCCTGTCAAGGACTCCTTGTTCATGGAATTGGATTCTGATTCTGATATGGAGTGGGATTATTCCGAATATGGTTACCTCAAAGACATTACTGAGGAAGATGAGTTGGACATAGAAGGTGCAGTGTTACCACCATCTATCGCCCTAGCCACTTGTGAGGCAGCCCAGGAATGGTTTTCTTTGGATAAAGAAGGGTTAAGTACTCCATCCCTTGACCACTTAACTCCTGAACAGAGGCAGGAAATAGTTCAGATAATTGATCACCATAAAGACCTTTTTGATGGTGGGGAAGAGACCATAGGTTTAGTCCCAGGCATTCGTCATCACATAGATACAGGTGACGCCAAGCCCACTTGCACTAGGCAGTGGAGACTACCATACGCCACCAAAGAGACCATTCGACAGCAATGCAATTCTATGCTACGGACAGGTGTTATAGAGCCGTCTACTAGCCCTTGGCTTAGCCCTGTCGTCCTTGTAAAGAAAAAGGATGGTAGTTTAAGGTTCTGTGTCGATTACAGAGCCTTGAATGCTGTCACCATTAAGGACACGTATCCTCTGCCACGTATAGATGCACTGATCGATGAGTTGGGCCCCATGGATACATTCACCACACTTGATGCTCGTGCAGCTTACTGGGCCGTAGAGTTGGAGCCCAAAGATCGCCCAAAGACTGCATTTTCTGATGGCTATCGGCTGTTCCAATTTTGTCGTCTTCCATTTGGTTTGGCTACTGCACCAACCACATTCCAACGAACCATGAATGTGCTGTTATCCTCGGTTCTGGGGAAACACACGCTCTGCTACCTTGACGATATAGTAATATATAGCAGAGGGTTTGCTCAACATGTGCAAGACTTGCGGGAGACCTTGACCTTGCTCTCTGCAGCTGGACTAAAATTAAATATCGAAAAATGTGCCTTTGCAGCTAAGACTATCAATTTTCTGGGCTTTACCATCACTCCAGAAGGTGTGCTGCCCAACCAGGATAAAGTGATTGCCATCTCAAAGATGCCGCCCCCACGTAACGTTAAAGAGGTGCGTAGGTTTCTTGGCTGCACAGGATTCTTTCGCAAGCATATTCCTGGATATGCAACGGTAACTTCTCCCTTGCATTTTTTGCTTAAGAAAGGTCAGAAATGGGTGTGGGGACCTGAACAACAAGAGGCCTTTACCGAACTTATACAGCGTCTTGTCACAGCACCGATACTTAGGCAGCCTGATTTCAGCCAGGAGTTCGAACTACATACTGATGCATCAGCAGTAGCAATTGGGTCCTGCCTGATGCAGAGGGACGAAGACAACATTCCGCATGCCATAGCTTATTATAGCAGGAAGTTAAGGGCAGCAGAAACGAGATACCCTGCTATAGATTTAGAGGCCCTGAGTGTAGTGGAAGGTGTGAGGGTATTCGATTCTTACCTTTATGGGAGGAGATTTACCATCTATACAGACCATAGACCCTTGGTCCATGTCTTCACTCGAAAGACTAAATCTCCCAGGATGACGAGGTACGCTCACGACCTCTCCTTTTACACCTTCAATATAAGGTATAAAGAAGGCCCTACCAATCACGTTCCGGACCTTCTTTCCAGGCATGTAGCTCCCGTTAAGGTATCGGAGGACATATCCACAAAACACGTAGCTGCGTTAGCCATCACTGAGCTCTCGCCAGAGGCCATAGCAGCAAAGCAATCTCAAGACCCCCAGCTTGCCGATCTGAAACGATATTTGCTGGAAGGGACAGTGCCCAGGAAGAAGTGGCCTCTTCCCTTAGATGAGTTTGAGGTGAAAGATCGAGTTATTTACCGACTTAAGCACTTGGCAGACAGGGTGTGCTATCAACTAGTTGTTCCCTCTTCTTTAAAGAACTCTGCCCTGAAAGTTTCTCACTTGCCGCCGTTAGCCTCGCACCCTGGTGTACAGAGGACATATGAGAATGCCAGGGCTATGTATTACTGGGCTAACATGCTTAAAGACTGTAAGGAATACGTTGCAAATTGTCCAGTATGCCAGCAGTCCAGAGGTAATCCGCAGCGTGTTCCTATGGCTAGTGCTCCCCTTGCGCAATACCCTCTAGAGCGTGTATCCATGGACATTATGGACTTTGGCTCCTCTATACCAGTGCGCTATGGTCTATCTGTTCTCGACCAACACACGAGATGGTTGCAGATTGTGCCCTTAAGGAAAGTGACTGCAATCACTGTCCATCGAGCTTTTGTCGACCACTGGGTAACTCTGTTCGGTCCACCTCGGGTTATCCAGACGGATAATGGGGTACAGTTTACAAGTGGTCTCTTTAAGGAGCTGGTTAGAATGATGCACTCCAGCCACCACTACACAATCAGATACCACCCACAGGCTAATGGGCTGATAGAGAGAACCAATAGGGTTGTGAAATCTGCTCTCACGGCACTCGTGAACAAGAGGCCCAGAATTTGGCATCAGTTTGTGCCGGAACTAAGGCTGCAGATCAATACCGCCATTCATAGGAGTACTCATGAGCAGCCCCTATATTTGCTAACGGGCAGACATGCAAATTTCCCTGTAGGGCTCACCAACGAAGCGGTATTTGCAGAAAACTTGAATCTGCAGGAGCGTCTCTCTGAGGCACGTAAAGCTGCCATTACCGCTTCTAATGATTCCAGAGCAAGCTATGGTAGATACTATAACCGTGGCAAAAAGGAGACATTTCAGCCTGATGTGGGTAGCTTAGTCTGGTATTATGAGCATGGGAAGCATACTGGTGCAGCAGCTCCATTGTCGGGAAGATGGCGCGGCCCGGCAAGAGTTGTATCTCGTTTAGGACCAGTGACCTTCGAGATTAGGGATGTCCATACAGACGTGCAGATGAAAGCGCATCTCAACCATATAAAGCCATTTAGGACCTCCCATGAATTGTCCTATGAATCGGAGGACGAATCTGATCATGATCCTGAGGATGTACCGGCCAATCCAGAAGCGCAAAACTCTGGCCGATACTTTACCCGTAGTGCCAGCCGATCTCTGCCGGGTGCCGTTGCCACATCGGATCCTGTAGATGCAGCAGTTCCTGGGGTAGCAGACACGGCAGATGGTGACTAAATGTGACCTAGTGTAGTTTTACCGCTCCTAGTGGAGGACGATGTGACCTGGTTCTATCAGTGAATTAGGTTAAAGCAGTGATAGTGATAATGATGGTGATAATGATAATGATAACATAAGTGTCCTTAAGTAACGCCCTAGTCGTTAATCGCACTGATCAGAGTGAAATACAGCATAGAGATGCAGTACGTGAATGAATATAGTGATATAAATTTAATTTTGTATAGTTCTTTCTATCAATTAGGTAAGAAGCAGCTAGGGTTAATCGTATAGCTTTGAATATTTGTATTAATTATATTGAATGTGTACATATTGTGTATATATTGTGTAATGGGTTGGCAGCCCGTGTAAAGCACGTCCAGCTTACCCATACACTTTAGCTTTTGAAGGCATGTAATCGGGCTCAGGCCTTCCTTTCTTTCTGCTTCCAGGTTGTCTCCGCTGACTCTCCGACCCCATGGCATTGGAGGGTTGTGAGGCCTTGCGACCTCCTCCTTCCTACCTTCCCCCCCCCCGTCCTTATCCTTCCCCTCCCTCTTCCTTAACTTCCTCCCCCCCCCCCCTTTTGTTCTTCATCTCCCTTTTCCTCCCCCTATCCTTATTTTCTTCCCCGTTCTAGCCTCTTGTTTCTCTTCTCCTTTCTCTTCTCCTATCTCCCTTAGTACCCTTTCTGCCTATATTCCTTACTTTTGCCTACTGTTTCCTCCGCCTTGACTCGCCTTATTCCCGACGCTTCTTTAGTCTATCCTCTACTACCCTTACTTCCGTTTTTGCTTTCTCTAGCTACTCCCTCATTTTCTACTTCCGTTTTCTACCCTATGTTTCGTCTGCTGCTCTCGCTCCCTTACCCGCACTCTCCTCTCGTTTTCGCTTTTGCTACTTTTATGGTTTACCTTGTTCTGTTAAGTTTCCTTACTAATTTCTTCTCTTTCCTTCACTACTCCTTTTTATCTTCCACGCTATATCTCTTCCCTTATTCCTGCGCTTGTTGTCCTCTTACCCCCCCCCCCCTACCTCTCTCTTCACCCTTATCCGCCCTTCCTTCCTCCCCCTTCCTCTTGCCTGCCCCCCCGACCCTAATCCTGTTTTCAGGGCCGTATGGAATCAGGAGGTTCGTGGCTAACATCGCCAGGACGACTCCACATGCACATACACTTGCACCCACGCCTAAACTGGGGAATAGGCCATGAACCATTTG
>BOPN01002788.1:0-2500 GCA_017312705.2 Penaeus japonicus | reverse complement strand
ATATATATATATATATATATATATATATATATATATATATGTATATATATACAGATATATATATATATATATATATATATATATATATATATATAGATATGTATAAATATATATATATATATATATATATATATATATATATATATATATATATATATATATATATATATATATACATATATATATCAATATATATATATATATATATATATATATATATATATATATATATATATATATATATATACATATATATATATATATATATATATATATATATATATATATATATATATATATATATATATATATATATATATATATATATATATATATATATATATATGTATATATACATAATGATGCTGATGATGTAATAATGATGTTAAAGATGATAATGATGAGGATCATGATGATAATGATAGCAATGACAAAAAAACAATAATAGAAATAACAATAATGAAAATAACAATGATAATTATATCAATAACAATATAATAATGAAGATAATCATGATGACGATCATAACAATAGAAACAATAATACGAATAACAATGATAGTAATGACGTAACAAGTAACGATAATAATATTAACGATGACAATCATAATGAAGATAATAATAAAAAAAAATAAAAAAACAATGATGATAACACCAACCCTTAAACCGAGGTCATAATCAGCTGATGACCTGCCTCTCCCAGTGTCAATTTGAGGGAAACCACAGTTAAATTGCCCTCTAATGGTCACCCACAAAGTCACACGGAGTATATAAAAGGCATGATGTGTCCACGTGTAGGTTTAGTACATATTCAACACGAATAAATTCCTTATACACTAGTCTCTGTGGTGGAAGATCGCAGCTCTGCTTTGAATGTGTGTGTGTGTGTAAAAGTGTTGTAAATAATGTTCTTCTCGGAAATTTTAATGTAATAGTAAATGTGTATGGGGCTTTTGGTTGTGTTGTGCCACTTTTTTTTTTTTTTTTTTTGACTTGTATGATGATTATAGGTTTATGTTTTACCATGGTAACTTTTACTTTATTGTGTATAGTAGAGTTAATATAACGGTTTTCATAACGGTTATAACAAGCAAAAAAAAAGAAAGAAAGAAAGAAAAAAAAACAATAACAATAACAATAATGTCGATAAGGCCAAAACAACACAAATAAAATCCGATCCTAAAAAAAAAAATACATACATATAAAAAAAAAAAAATCCAAGAATCTTGATCCACACAACCGACACTATTTGTCCCAAAATTGCCATCTCTTCCTGCTTAAAAAAAAAAAAAAAAAAAAAAAAATCTTCTCTCCTCGGATTTATGCGGCTGTCAATCTTCGGCGCAGTGCCAAGGGTCATTAAGACTGATTCCAATTGTCCTCATCACATGAAAGCTCTGGCCCTCAGTTCATTATGACGTATCATCAGTTACATTAATCAGTGGCTATCGTTATCTATTTGATTATTGTTCTAGCTATTAACTTTATTATTACTTATTATCATTATCATCATTATTATCATTATTATTATCATTATCATCATTATCATCATTGTTATTATCATTATTATTTTTATTATTATTACTACTATTATTATTATTATTATCACTATCATTATGATTATTATTTTTGTTACTATCATAATTATTGTGATCATTATCATTATTGTTGGTAGTAGAAGTAGTATCAGTATTAGTATTGCTGTTATATTATCATTATTGTTATTGTAATAATCATTATTATCATTGTTATTGTTATTATTGTTCCTGTCGTTATCATCATTATTACCATCATTATCATTGTTGCTGTTACGAATGTTTTGCTGTTGTTGTTCTTGTTATCATTATCATCTTCATTATTGTTATCATTTTTCTTATCATTATTACCATTGTCGTTATAATTTCATTATTTCTATCAATAACAATCCTATCATTCATATTACATTTTTTTTGGTTCTCTCTATTCATTAACTTTTATTTTTGTTAATTCATGTGTAAGTGGAACTCGCTTTTGTTCGATTTCCCATTAACACTTTTTGTTATCTATTTAACATTTCAACAGTTTTAAATTGGTAAACATATAAACTATTAGAATACAATATCAATGTCACCGAATCAATAAACCACTAATTCAGTTTCCCGCAGTTTGGCAACACATCAACTTTTTTTCTTTTTTTTTTTTTGGTAGGGGGGTGGAGGGGGGGGGATATACCAAAAAAAAAAAAAAAAAAAAAAAAAAAAAAAAAAAAAAAAAAAAAAAAAAAAAAAAAAAAAAAAAAAAAAATCGCTGACTTGATTACGTTACTTCTGACTTGGCGAGCGTTTCTGCCACTCGGTTGCCATGGTTACATCTCTAGTAGTCATATGAGGGAAAGGATATATCGGGATGCTAGGGATGGCTTTTTGAAATGGAGGAGAATTCGTAGATTAGATATATATGGGAAATGAGAAAGGGAGGGGGGGAAGGGGGAGAGTGAGAGTTAGAGAGAAAGAGAGAGAGAG
>BOPN01002787.1:190000-191056 GCA_017312705.2 Penaeus japonicus | reverse complement strand
AAAAGAAAAAAAAAAAGTATGTCTATATGTGTGCGTGTTTTTTGAGGAGGGGTGGGAAGGGAGGAAGGGGGAAGGGGGGAGGGGGAAGAGGGGGAGGGGAAGGGGGAAAGGGGAAGAGGGGGAAGGGAAGGGGGAAAGGGGGGGAGGGGAGATGAGAGATACATGATTAGAGGGTGGGGGTTGGGGTGGAGGGGGAAGGGGGAGGGAGAGGGGAGAGTGTAGCGGAAAGAAGGTGGGGATGTGAGATTGAGGAGATGTGGGCGGGAAAGGGGGGAGGGGGAGGGGGAGGGGAGGTAGGGGTGGGAGATAAGTGGATGTTGGGGGTAGGTGGGATGTGGGGAAGGTGTGGAGGGATATCATATTTATATACAAATTGCACATCAAACTTAGGTAACTAGGTTGGATATCTTTTTTTATAATTTTCTTGTGAGAGAGAAAAAAAGAAAAAGTTTGATAATATCAGACATTTGAATATTATGAGAAAATATAAAAGCATCTAGCTTTCCAAAATTCCTGTTTCTTAAAGAACAAGCTTTCAAGAAATATTTGCAGAGATATTCCATAGTTCATTTCGTAAAAGTAAAAGTGATATAAACGTGTTCTTATCTCGTATAATTTTATTCACTCTCTATGTCTCTCTCTTTGTCTCTGTCCACCTGTCTGTATGTCTATCTCTCTGTCTATCTCCCCGTCTCTCTCTTTCTGTATGTCTCTCTGTCTGTCTGTCTGCATTTCTCTCTCTCTCTCTCTCTCTCTCTCTCTCTCTCTCTCTCTGTCTCTCTGTCTGTCTCCCTGTTTCTCTCTCTCTCACTCTCTGTGTCTACCTCCCCGTCTCTCTCTTTCTGCATATCTCTCTGTCTGCCTGTTTGTCTCACTATCTCTCTCTCTCTCTGTCTCCCCGTCTCTCTATCTCTCTGTCTCCCTGTCTATCTCTCTCTCTGTCTGTCTATTTGCCCGTCTCTCTCTCTCTCTCTCTCTCTCTCTCTCTCTCTCTCTCTCTCTCTCTCTCTCTCTGTGTTACTCTCTTTCTCTCTCTCTCTATATATATATACACAC
>BOPN01002787.1:182500-185000 GCA_017312705.2 Penaeus japonicus | reverse complement strand
TCAGAGTCAATCAGAACTTTCCGCGTCAGAGGAAGCGTCAAGAAATTTTCTTGACCCAAGGCTTATATATTTTTTTTCCGTTATAGTTCTGTGTCGTGCTACACAAATTAAAACATCAGTCTTGAAAATATTGTATTGAGACACTAACTAGGTATATATTTTTATGTTAGAAATGTTATTATCACAATATCAGTGTCAATTATCTCGATTTGAAATGTGTAAATATAGTATCGATTAGATGTATATTACAAAATATCCATACTGAGTTTAAAGGAACTATTTTCAATGTTGATGAAATTGGGACTGTTCATATCATTTACAGTTTATTAATGCCGACGAATTGGTCATGCAATGTCTCTGTTTATCATCAGAAAAAAAATCTTATGAAATGTTTAATCTATCCTGAGTGTAAGGATTTACAGTACTAACCAAACTTGCATGGTCCATATCACTTAGTTTATTAATTGTAACAAATGAGTAGTATTTTGTTTCCGTTTATTATTAGATAATAACAAAACAAGTTTGATACCCATTACTACATTTACACTATAGTTGATACAATCCATTGTTAAGTAATGTCCCCTGTAAATAACTATACTAACACTGTGATCACTAGAGGTCATACCAGGGCAACAGATGTTTACTTATGTGGACAATTTATTTGTATTACATATATTAACAGATAAAATCGTTAAATATCATAGAAATATATGATGTATAATTCCCTTAGCATACACTGATTTTGAACATTTTTCAGTGTGAATAAAATTTGCATAATATTATTTGGCTACTGCGACAAATATTACAATATATACATTCTATTGGTATGTGGCCTAGAGGAGGTTGCATTTTAGACATTCAGATTTAACAATAAAAATGTTTATCTAGTCAGATACATTAAACATCTCAAAATCAAAAAGTTGCCAGCTCATATATCTTCAGGAGTGTAAGCTGTCTATAAATGTAAACAAATCGTTGACCTATGATGACCTAAGTGGAAAGCTTAGATATCATATTAAATTGTTTAATATGATGGTCACCTAAGTGTACAAATGCAATAATTTTTTATGATTCTTTTGACAAAAGTTCTTGGGTTACACAGGATTAAGACGTTTTAGACGTTAAAACTTAATTAGTTCTTATTTGTACGCTCAGTGAAGCAATAAGAACGTATCACAACATTCCATTTGAACAGCATGGCGGTGTCATTATATGCAATACCATTGTGAACTCATTAACAGTCTGCATGACGTACTGGTGTTTGTTGTCAAAAAGGTGATTAAATATTACTTCTGTAGGATTATGTGACTGTACTGGGAAGGTCAGGTGACTCATTACGTCTTTTATTGATATCTAAGCCTAAAGTTCATTCGGGTTAAAGGGCGGGACTTTTTCTCCGAACGTCAAAAAACTTGCCGATCCTCACGCCGAGCTTATGAAATGACACAAGTCACTGGAGTAATTAAAGGCCAAAGGACGACAATGCACTCTTTGCTCTGTACACAATCAAAAACAAACGTGAAATGTAAATACAATGTAAATTGGGTATGGTTATGTAGCGGATTGATTACTCCGCTAGTGTTAGGATTCTTGAATAAATAAATAAATAAAAGGTAGAAATAAAGTGTTTAAGGGCATTGTCAGAGGAAGGAAAGTATGTTTCATTTCAAGTGTCTATCATTTTCTTTAGATTTTAGAAGTACTTTGTAGTTTCTCATTCAAGTGATTCTCAAGAAAGTAAAAAAAAAAAAAAAGAAAAAAAAAGTCCTATATATTTCGAATTATTTATTGTATATTTGTTCTGGTCAAGATAAATCAATTACCAGGTAATAACATTAGAACTAATAACATTAGCGATAGTTTTCCACGAACCAATGAAAACTTTCCAAGTCACAAGAGGCGTGGTCAAAGACTTGTTTTCTAGACACCTGGCTTATATAATCCCGTCCAGGTAAACATGAAGCATAGCTTTTACCTAGCACTGTCCTTATCGCATCATCTGGTCTCAGAACTCCTTGGACATAAAAATGAACACCGTTTATGATAGAACAATGGCCACTGCCATGGCAACTGCCCTTGCCGCCAACTCTGGCATGGCATCCGATAAGGCACAGATGCGCCTCTACCTCGATACACTCAAGGCTATGGTTCCTCAGTGTCCCAAGAATCGGAAGGTGTCCAGACAGGAACTCATCGAACACGTTATCGACTACATCAGCGACCTTCAGGACACCCTCCAGTCTGACTCGGACTCCGACAGTCGTCCAGGGAGTCCTATGAACGACGTCACTTTCAGCGACTCCTTCAGCCAGCAGCCACAATATGGCGGTTATGGCGTTCAACCTGAGCAGTTCTCCCTCCACCACCAAGGTTTCTACACCGACGACACTGTCAAAGATCTCCAATATCCTCAACATGGAAACACTTTCCAACATGGTTACAATAGCATTAACTCTGGTAGCAGTGCTTTTATCGGCGGCGGTAACTACTACAACAGTCA